>CM046044.1:20150523-20248585 GCA_025215565.1 Flaveria ramosissima | reverse complement strand
TTAGCAATCTCAACGATTGCACGCTACACGAGTCTGTTGCAACAGCAGGGTTGCTCACCTCATGCACATGCTTGGCTTTATGCCACACCCCCGAAGTTATGCGTAACCCGGGTAACCATCACATATTTCACCCCCATCGAAATGGGTACATCACCCCCATCAACATGGGTACATCACCCCCATCAACATGGGTACATCACCCCCATCAACATGGGTACATCACCCCCATCGATATGGGTACATCACCCCCATCGAAATGGGTACATCATCGAAGGTTAGCCACAAAGACTGGAACCCATGCGTGCACACTATAGGATAGCTGAACCTCTCACGGTTGAGCTTAAGGCATTAGAGCCGTGCACTTCACTTCGCTTCACTTACAAGCCTCACCCGATTTCATTCATTCATTAATGCATGCATTCATTCATTACGTTCCTCTTTTCTTTATCTTCCACTTTACGTTACATAATACTTTCATTTCATTGTTAACGTTCAACGCAAAGCCATAGAAAGATAATCATACATAATAAGGAACATAACATAAACATAAACATACAGCATCATCATACATACGCATCAATCGTACGCCACATCACACACATTATACATACTATGCATCACACGCACCGCCGTGCCTAACATAACACATAACATCATACATATCATTATCATCTCCATCATCATCCTCATCATGAGCTCATCATCCTGCATCACCTTATACCGTCCATGCCCTTCACATCGTCGAGGAATTTCATCTCGGCTATCATCTCTGAACACTTAGGCGAATGGGCATCTATGCGAATGGACCCTATGCGAATGGACTCTCAGTCGCATAACCTTCATGCGTATGGCCTTCAGTCGCATGACTTTAGGCGTATGGGCTTCAGTCGCATACCCTTCGTGCGAATGAACCTCAGTCGCATGGCCTCCAGGCGCATGGACTTCAGTCGCATAACCTTCGTGCGGATGAACCTCAGTCGCATGGCCTCTCAATCGCATGACTCCCAAGCACATGAACTTCAGTCGCATGACCATCATGCGTATGGACCTCAGTCGCATGGCAAACGTGCGCATGGACCTCAGTCGCACTTCAATCGGCCGAATGGCCTCCAGTCGCCCTCCAGTCGGTCGCCTAGCCCTAGCTGGTGCAGAATGCAGTTTGCTCGACTGCAGCCGCGGGTTTTCGACCTCCAACCCCTTCCAAACTTCTTTTAAGCTCAAATCAACCATTCTAAACCTTAGGGAAACATACCACGACCTCATACAAGCATAACCAAGCAAGAAATCGAGCCTCAAACGCATCATACACATACATACATACATCAAAACGGGTCTTCACCCAAAAACTCAAAAGTAGGTTTTTAGATGTGTTCCAGCCCCAAAATCAGTTGAAAACGTGTAAAAGTGGGGTCCTAGAACTCACCTTAACGATCCCGTCGAGTAGAGCTTCGATTTGACACGCTCCACGTCGAATTCCACGCTCGAATCCACCCGAACCAACTTTTCTCCTCTTTTTCTCCTTCTCTTCTCCTCTCCTCTCTTGGCTGAAAATGGGGAGAATAGGGGTGTCTTCCCCCTTTTATACTCCCGTGCATCGAAGTTTCTCTCGTTGGCGGGTTTGGTCCCTCGACTTCGGACTTTATTTCTTTTTTCTTCTTTCGTCGGATTCAAAGGAAATTTCCGGGTGTTACAAAAGAGACAGACACATATCTTCTGTCCTTGGTGCTGAAAGGTTTGAGAAGCAGAAACAAGTGAGGTTTTGGTAGCATCAGCCTAGGGGGAGTTTGTTGGATCTAGAAAGGCTGGTGCAACCAAAACCAAATCACTTAGAAGATTTTGGTACAACAAATAAAAGACTTCCGAAGCTAAGTGTGGAACTTTCGAAGGAAAAAAGAGCTCTTCCAAAGACAAAGTGTAAAACTTATTCTCGAGGGAAAACTCCAACTTCCGAAGACAAAGAACCTACTTCCGAAGATCAAGACTTAGAATGAAAGATCTGAAGTCAACTTCCGAAGTACAAAAGTCCTCAAGCCTCGGAAGTATAGAAGCCTCTTCCGAAGTATAACTGGCTTCGGAAGAACTTGTTCTTCCGAAGCCAACTTACCTTCGGAAGACACTGCTATTATCCAGTGGACATAAGTATGGTCTTCCTGACACTCCGCTGCAGACCTCTAAGATACTGAATGATGTTTTCTCAAAAGCCATGTAGTTGACCATACTTTAATCCACTGTTTACCTTTTTATGTTAGTACAGTCGCCATCTTTAGTTGGTGACAAAAGGTAAGTCATGGACATGTCATGACTACCATATCTTAGATAATACTTTATCTAAGATACCTTAACTTTAGCATTGTAGTATATGCTTTAGTCTTATGTTTCCAGCTGGTATCAAAGTATATCCGGCTGTAGGATCTAGTATATATAGTTTCTCATTGTAACTCATGTATCATGCTTGTAAGAGTCTTGTAATATCTTGAGTTGAGAAGTAATATATACAAGTGCTTTGAAAAATTATTTCTGTGTGTTCTTTGCTATTTATTATATTATTATCAACTCTTGTAAAAGACTTTACTTCATCTGATTTGAGTGTTCTATAAGTGAGTTTGAGAGAAATCCAAGTGTTTAAGTGACAAACCCGATCCTGCAATTAAATGGAGCCCAACGGCTCTTTCTCTCCACCTTAGGAGCCAACGGCTCTTTCCCTCCGCTACCATGCCCACGCCCTACCCATCGCGCCATCCATTTGCAATGTACGCAACCAGGATGGCAACCACCTGGCTCGTGCCCGCCGACAGCACCCTACAACATACAATCTCAAACCTTAACGAACAAAATTAAAATTAACTCTAAAATAAATTAGACTAAAAACACAATAAGTTTACAGCTTAAATTTATATGTATTTTCCTGCACCATTAATAAATTTCTATTTTATTTTACATTAAAAAAATAGAAACAACATTATACTTCAAACCAAAAATAGACATACGCAAACAAAATTCGAAAAACAGCGCGCTTCCGGGCTTCCGAGATCAAGTTGTGATGTAATTGATATTCTTTCTGTTGCCATAAATATTTCCTTTAGTTTTTCCCCTGGGCATTCATCATCAATTGATCATTAATCATCATTTATATTTGGGTTTTCGCTTCTAAGCGATTTCTGAAGCTATAATCATTGATCAAGTTTCATTCGATTAATCTGAAGAAAAATTTAATAACCCTCTAGATTTGATTCCAGGGATTTCCAGGTAAGCGTGTAATATATCTATCTCTAACTAATGCCATGACGATTATACGTCAAATGTTTTTAATGTGGGTTATGTGATACTTGATTATTTCGTAAAATAAATAAGTTTTCTGTTTCGATTCATCCTCTGAGTATGCTATTTGTTGAAACAACTAGTGGGAAATTATTTGTTTTCGTAAGAGATCATGAATACATGGTGGTGTTGTGAGATCACATTTCATACTAATTGTAAATAAATATCTGATTAGATATAGAAATCGTGCAATTTGATTAGGCTTTCTTCATCTTCATTCATGCATGATGCTTAAGATCTTTAAAATTACTATCTGGATTGTAACAATTTTAATGGGTCATTTTAAGATTTCATAAGCGTTTTATTTCATCCGTGATATCTGTTTTTCTAGAACCATTCTGGAATGGATGAAGGATCAGCTAATGGGACCCAAAAAGGAGAAACAGAACCTCAAATTAACAATAGTCAAGCCGTTATTGGTGGGTCATTACGATCTAAAACAGAAGATGGTTCTACGGGTCAAGACCATGTTCAAGAAGATGGTCATATGGATAAAGATCAATGTCAAGAATGCGGTCCTAAGGGTCATGGCCATGTTCAAGAAGACGATTCAACGGGTGAAACTCATGTTCGTGAAGATGGTTCAGAAAAACAGATTGAGAAGTCCAATAGTAGAATAGGAGACATTGATACTACTGCACCCTTTGAGTCTGTTAAAGAAGCTGTTTCCATGTTCACTGGAATCGTCGACTGGAAAGCCCATAAAATTCAAATTGCCGAGGTATAATCTGAGTTAGTTGTAACTGTGAATAAACCTAGAGCTTTTCACGACCTTGTTCGGCTGGATTTTATGAAAATTCTAGGACGAAAAACTAACTACGGCCTCACTGGATTGGTTTGCCGGACCAGCAGGTTTTAAAGTTTTGCCTCGTTGATGATTCGGTTCTGACGGTTTGAACTGATTTTTTTATCTAAAACATTCAATTGTATTTCTTTATTCAAAATGATAAATGTGGTTAATGAATATCATATCATATACTCATTTGCATATTCCAATTGTGAAAAACAAGAAAATGAAAAAGGCTAAATGCAGTTTCAAGACAGTTATAAGTTCCAAACTGTCAGCCGGATTGTTAAACCACCAAAACCCACAAACCGAGCCATATAAATCTCAAATATGCCGAACCGGTCAACTTTCTTAGTTTGGTTGGTTCATCGGTTTATGCCTGCAGTCCTTCACTATCAATAATAAGTGGACAGAAACTAAGCATACATAATTTGATTTAGTGGATTAATCCTTGTTGCACAAATTTACTCTAAACTTTGTTTTGGTGATGCAGAGGCGAAAGCGCGTAGCAAAAGAACTTAGAAAAGCACAAGAAGAGATCCCACAGTTGAAGAAAAAGTCTGAGGCAGCAGAAGAATCGAAACAGCAAGTCTTAAAAGAACTCGACGGTGTAAAGAGGCGTCTAGAAGAACTGAAACTGAATATAGAAAGTACACAAACAGAAGAAAGTCAGGCGAAACAAGATGCCGAACTTACAAAACTAAGAGTTGAAGAAATGGAGCAAGGGATTTCAGATGAATCCAGTGTTGCTGCCAAGGAACAACTAGAAGTTGCACAGGCTCGACATAAAGCTGCGGTATCTGAGCTCCAAACGGTTAAACTCGAGTTCCAAAACCTCCAAAATGATTATGCATTACTTGTATCCGATAGAGATTTATCCATAAAAGATGCTCAAGAGGCCGTTGCCAATTTTGAAGAAACTGAGAAAAACGTCGAAGATTTGACTATTAAACTGATAACCACGAAAGAGGCGTTGGAATCAGCCCATGGTGGTTATCTGGAGGCCGAAGATCACAGAAACGAAGTATCTATGGAACAAGAACAAGACAGATTGAATGGGTATGAAGAACTGAAGCAATCAGAAGAAGAACTGGAAAACGTCAGCCGACAGATGGCTGAAACCGAAGATCTGAAGTCAAAACTGGACTCCGCTTCGGTTTTGTATGAAAATTTAAAAGCAGAACTAGCATCTTACATGGAAGAAACTCACAAAGATATACAATCAGAAGTGGATTTAGCGAAGACAGACCTCGAACAAGTGAAGAAAAACATTGAAGAAGCAACACATGAAGTGAACCACATGAAACTCCATGCAAATTCATTGAACTCAGAGTTAGAACAAGAGAAAGCAAAACTTGCCGCAATAAAACAAGACAGATGGACAGAAGAGGGGGTGATGGCGTCTCTTGAAGGCGACATAATGAGAACGATTTCAGAAGTCGTAGTTATTCAACTAAAGGAGAAAGAAGCACAGTTGAAGCCTGTGCAACTCCCAAAACAACTTGAGAAAGCAATAGAAGAAGCGGATCACGCCAAATCACGAGCTCAAAAAGCACGCGAAGAGCTACGAAAAGCTAAGAAGGCAGCAAAACAAGCCAAAAAGGGAGAAACCACAATAACGAGTAAACTAAACGCTGCTGTAAGGAAAGTGGAGGCAGCACGAGCATCAGAAAGATTAGTCGTTGGAGCCATGTGTGCAGTTGAGGAGAGCGAATCAGACGAAAGTGAACCAGAATCAGGAATCACCCTTTCTCTAGAGAAGTACTACGAGTTAAGCCGAAAAGCTAAGGAAGCCGAGGATGAAGCTAATGATCGCGTGTCAGAAGCCATTTCACAAATCGACTTTGCGAAAGAATCAGAAGTGAAAGCTCAAAGTAGGCTTGAACAAGTGAAAGCTGATATAGCTTTGAAAAAGGAGGAGCTTTCGGATGCAGTTGAAAAGGCCGAAAAGGCGAAAGAAGGGAAGGTCGTGGTGGAGCGAGAGCTTAGAATGTGGAGAGCTGAAAGACGAAAAGCGAAGGAGGATGCTGAGGCCTTAAGAAAGAAGAAGAAGAAGAAACGATCTTTGATCCACAAGATTTTCTTCATGTTTTTGTGCACGAAGAAAGGCCAACATTCAAACAAGAATAATAAATACAGATAAACATTTCTTTTGTTGTAGATGTACGTAACACTTCATTCTCTGCCAAATTACGTATTATGATCCTTCACACCTCATTAGAGATGCGTTACTAAACAAGATATTTCTACAACCAATGAACATATAATAATAGTAATAATATAACAAAATAAATTGGATTAGTAATTAGAGTTAAATCTACATATGGGGTGATGTAGCGGGTAAAATGACGGCTTGGGAACATAGGTATAGTTAAATCTATTGGTCGTGTAACCAAAAGACTTTAACCTAGCGTGTTACGGCGGATTTTTTGGTCAAAAAACCTATGCCATGACCGACCGGTTTTGTAACACCTCAACTCAAACATGGTTGACGTCTCACATGATACAGTAATAGAGATGCTAATAAATACGGAATTAAATAGTCAAAATCATTATCTTTACATCAATTTAAAAACCAAATATTATTTTCTGATAATTAATACGTAAGTCTTGTCAAAGTCTTGATTTCTTCACTTTCTAGCTTGCTCTTTAACTCTTTTCACACATTCTCATAATTTCCCCGCATAGTTGCCGCGAATAAAGAATGCAACTAAGCGATTGTCCAATGAACAGATAAAAAGAAGCTCACATTCATATCATAACAAATGCAACTAATATGATACATATATACTTATATACACATATAGAGTTAGGTTCTTTTCAGAACTCACATTATTTTCAAACTCGTAGAACTAATATTAATTGCTGATTATTTAAATCAATGGTTGTGATTAAGAAAGGTTAAAACTGTAAATATGTATGACATTAAATGAATTTAATTAAAGAAAAATGATATAATAGTAAAATAAAAATATTCTCTATCCAATTAATAAGTTAATAATTAGTTTATTTTTTTCTCTCTCATCTTTCCTTTATTTTTTATGTTTTTAAATACATTAGTAAATTTTATAATATTTACAAAATCATAGATTTTATATAATTAACATGTGCAAATTTATGATTTTGTATACTATTTACGTATGTAAATATTTATATTGACCAAGCTTTATTAGAACTAATAATATTATGTAAATATAAAAATAATAACTTATTTTTCAAATCACATACTATTTACATATACGTAAATTCTCTAATAGACCATCTATTTACATATGTATCATTTTTTACATATGTGTAAATCGACTATTTACATACATGTAATGTGGAAACTTGATGTTTTACATATCTGTTAATTGATTATGTTTATGTACATGTATGTATACAAAAATACATGTCTTGAGCTGTTTATTTTACATATACGCTAAATTGATGTTTCTATTGGAGTGAACTGTAATCAAGTTATCCGAGTCTAACTATTAAAAATTTTTCAAAACTCAATTGTTTTTTCTTGGTTCTCATAAGCAAAACACCATCCAACTTGTTCAACTCATATTTAAGTTCATAGTTTCCAATTTCCACATAACTTAGCAAAACCTTCGATGGCCAAAAGATAATTGTTAGTGGTTTAAACCTGTCGTTAAATATAAAAAGTAAACTAAACTTTAAGTAATAATAATACAAATTCTCATAGACCATCTATTTACATATGTATCATTTTTTACATATGTGTAAATCGACTATTTACATACATGTAATGTGGAAACTTGATGTTTTACATATTTGTTAATTGATTATGTTTATGTACATGTATGTATACAAAAATACATGTCTTGAGCTGTTTATTTTACATATACGCTAAATTGATGTTTCTATTGGAGTGAACTGTAATCAAGTTATCCGAGTCTAACTATTAAAAATTTTTCAAAACTCAATTGTTTTTTCTTGGTTCTCATAAGCAAAACACCATCCAACTTGTTCAACTCATATTTAAGTTCATAGTTTCCAATTTCCACATAACTTAGCAAAACCTTCGATGGCCAAAAGATAATTGTTAGTGGTTTAAACCTGTCGTTAAATATAAAAAGTAAACTAAACTTTAAGTAATAATAATACAAATTCTCACACCCTCAAAATCTACGTGCGGAGTTTTACCGCGAGGCGTGTGAACAAACCAGGATCACAATCACTAGTTACTCAGAATGACACTATATGCCATGTTTAAAAATAAAACCAATCAAAGTTCAAACTTTAAAACTATGTGGAAGCGTTTTGTAAATAAGACAAACGCAAAGTATATAAATGCAAAATTTGGCAAAACACGCGCCAACCCATTATTTGAATCTCATAAATAAAATCCAAGTGTAATGACTTAAGATAGAGTCTTAGAATGCATGCTGGACCCATGATGTGCTCCTAATGGCAACCTGAGTTAACGATCTGAGAATAGCATATTAAAATTGTCAACAAAATGGTTGGTGTGAATCCAAGGATCGTCAACAGGAATTATCAGTGTGAATCGATGTCAAGTCAACGTTTGCGGAATTAACGTTGATTTGGTTTAATTGTGTTTAAACAACTTTAAATATCAATGAAATATCAAGAACACACGTAACAAAACACAATTAATGATTAATCAGTATTTTATTATAATGTGTTGATGATTACAAAAGAATTGAATGTATGATATCAAAGAATGCTATGATGTTGTGTATGCTAAAGTTGATCGGAAGACTTTTGATGATTGTTGTATTGCTATTGCTGTTCTCAATCAATCAATCGTCTAACTCAATCGTGTTTGAATCGAAACCTAGGATCCATATTTATAGACAGAGGTGTTTCAGTTATAGGAAACACCGGATCTCTTGGGATTTGATTTGTTTCTGTTAAGGAATCATCGTATTTCTCGGGATTCGCATAACCGCCTTGTTGACTTGTTGACTTGTACCACTTGTATAATACAAGTGTTTGGACTCCGCAGGAATATTGTCTTCAGTAATAATTTGTTCTTCCGTAGGTAATGTTCTTCCGAAGATATCTTGTTCTTCCGAAGGTATCTTGTTCTTCAGAAGGTATTGTTCTTCCGAAGGTATTGTTCTTCCGAAGGTGACTTGTTCTTCCGAAGGTATTGTTCTTCCGAAGGTATTGTTCTTCCGAAGGTGACGTTCTTCCGAAAGTATCTTGTTGTTCATCCGCAGAAGATCTTTGGATGTATAATTACTTGTAAGAAATATATCTATGGAAGAACAAAATGTTCATCCGTAGATGTTTCTTACACTTGGTCAATTTCACAAATTGACCAATTATAATTTTTGTTCCTGCAACCATACATAAACCAACACATATATAAATGGGTTAACCTATATGTTTAATGCATACACAATAATGAAATACAAAAGTTCATTACAGATATTAATTCAAGTACTAAGCCTATACATAATGACTAGATCTACTGATTCTAGACCTAACAATACTTCCCCTTAGGCTTAGATACTTGCAATCAGTTCTTCAAAACTGCAAGATCCTTGATTCTGGCAATCATTTTGTTGTAGAAGTAAGAAACAGCAGTCTTCTGATCATCATACTTGTAGTTGATCTTCATCTTGCTGATCTTCTTTAGAGTCTCATAACTGATTCCCAGAACATCTTCCTCTGTAGTGAGTGTGTCTAACACCTTGTTGTTATTCACCACTTCTAGCTCATCTTGTGCTGAGATTCTTAGTTCTGTTACTTCATCAAAAGTTGTTCCCTTCAGCAGTCCAGCATTAAATCTTCTTCTTTTGTATGCTTTGGCATGTAGTTTGTCAATTACTTGAATCACATGGACATGCAGGAACAGATCATTTTGTGCTTTTTCATCAGTCAGCTTGGGGAAGAATTTGTCATTAAGGTATGAGGTGTAGCTGGGATGGAGTAGTTTGATTTCCACAGGATCAAAGATCCTGATCTTGTCAGCTTTCTTGTTCTCAGCATTTCTCAGCAGGACCAACTCTTTTGTCTTCTCAACATATCCCCATTCAGTGATTGGGTATGTGAATTGAGTCCCTTCAATGCATTTAAGTGCTGCTTTGTTTCTGTTGTTGTAGCCATCCCTCTTCAAGAATTCATCATCTACATGTTCTGAGGCATTGGACTTGAATCTTTTGAGCCCTTTGATTCTCTTTTGATGTTCTATATCTTCTCTTTTAGCTTCTATAAGCACATCATCTTTAAACTTTGTCTTCAACTTTCCCACTAGGGTTGAGAAATCTCTTCCTCTAGGGTGAATTGGATAATTGCTGATGATTAAGCTTTGAAGATCTTTGATGTCATTCTCTGGCAGACTCACCACTGAGAGTACATCATGGAAGTATTCAACTCTTCCAGATGTTCTTTTAATAATGGCACAATCCCAGTCTGGATCATATTTCCAGGCCATGATCCTGTTTTCTTCCACAGAGCTGGGAGTTGTGAGGTGATCTATCAGTTGAATTAGAGTGGACTTTTGCTCAGTTATCTCTCTAACTGCAGTCCCAAGTGGCCATACTTTGCCAGGTATAACTTCTCTTGGCTCTCTAATCAATTTCTCCTTTCCTTTGTGCTGATCTTTAGGTTCAACTGTTATAGGTTCAGCAGGAAGTTTGCTTTGTTGCTCATAAGATGGATGTGGAGCTTCAGTTCTGAATTTTACTCCAGTATCTAGCTCAACTTTCATCACATGCTCCATCATCCTTCTGAGTTCCCCTACTGATCTTCCTTTAAGCTCATGAGGTTTGTAATTATGTCCTTGTAACCAACAAGTCATGTTGTATTTGCTCAGCTTGGCTGTGTCACAATGTCCCAACTCCTTCTTTGTTTTCTGAATTGATTGAAAGGTGCTGAAGGCTTCATAATCACAATTTGGAATCATAAAGCATGCAAGCTCAAATTCTTTTAACAGGTTCTTCATCTCTGTCATGTTTAGTCTCTCAACCATGTCATAAGGGAAACCATGGTTTATAAGTGTCATGAACATGGTTGATTCAGGCCTCTCTTCAAATATGTCACTTGTAGTCAGAAGATCATCAGCCTTTGAGACTTCTTGTTTTGGTGGAGAGTCTTCTTTGATTAAATCTTCCCACTCTTTATCACTTTCATCTTCCTTTTGAGAGATAGGCTTCTCAGTAGATAAATCTACTGAAGGGGTGTGTTCAGGAGAAGTCAGCTTTTGTTTGTTAGAGACACTTTCATCAATAGTTGGCTTCTTCTCAGCAGTACCAAGATACTTTCTTTTCCTTGAGTACAGGATCATTTCTTTTGATGCCTCAGGATATTGTTTTGTTTGAGCAGTTGAAGCCTTAGCATGAGATTCCAATGAACTGATCTTCAATTTAAGTTGCTCAATCTCTTCTTCTTTTCTCTTTATAATATTTGACTGAGCAGTCATAGTGCTAGATGCTTGTTCAAATTTCTTCATGATCTTTTCTTTTTCTTTCTTCTCAGACTCTGCTGACTCTTTAAGCTCAGCTTCCTTGTCTAGCAAAGCATAAATGACTTCTTTATCACTTTGAGCATCTTCTCTCAGCCTTTTTATTCTTGCTTGCTGTCTTATCAATTCTTCATCCTTTTCTTTTATCATTCCCTTCAGCTCTTGTATTCTTTCCTTTCTTTTGTTTGATTTGAGTACCAGCTTGTTGTACTCAGCAACCAGATAGCTCTTGCTCACAGAATGTCATCTTCACTTAGATCATCTTCATTATAAGCAATAACATCAACATGATCTGCTGCTGCATCTACTTCCTGATGCTGAGACTCAATCTCATATTCTTTAACTTCCTCATGATCAACACTTGCTGAGCTTGACCTTGGTTCAGTGGCTTGATCTACATGCTCTTGAGGAGTTTGTTGTTGTTGATGATCAGTCACTGGAGATACTTGTTCAGTTTCATTTGAATGCACAGGGGATTCAGTCTTGGATAATGACAGTTTAACTGTACTTGCTTCTGAGACTAATTCTGTCTCCCCAGTGTAGATGCTCTCAGTATCTGAATTTGTAGGTTGTTGGTAAAGTTGCATCTGAAGCTGATTTGGTGATTGGGGTTGAATGGGAGATATTGGTTCAGTATTTTGGCTGGCTGGTGATTGTGGTTGGGGTGTTTGTTGTTGTTGTGGTGATAGGTGGAGGATTGGAGAGATAGGTTCTGTATTTTGGCTGTGAGGAGATTGTGGTTGAGGTGTTTGTTGTTGTTGAGGTGATGTTTCTGGTGAATGAGTGTCTTGAGTAGAGCTGGTAGCAGAGTTCTTTTCACCAATTTCCCAAACAAGCTCTTGAGGTATGTCTGCATTAGCATCAATCACATGAGCAAACATGTCTATGTCACCTCCTTCATATTTCCCTGAGATTTTGTTCAGCACAGATCTGCCAAGGTGTGCTTGGATAAACACACCACCCTCCACAGATGTTCCAGGCAGGTCTGCATTAATGATGAGCTGAATGAATCTTGGAAACATGTACATCTTATCAGCCTTCTGTACTCGAATGTGATCACACAAACAATTAAAGATGTACTTTGAATAATTGTATGTCCTTCCCTCAAAGAGGCCAATGATACCAGATGATATATGTCTTGAAAATCTGTCAAGCCCAGATTTTCTGTTTAAGTGTGACACAAAAATCTGTATGGCTTACAGAGTCTTCCCTTCTTAATTTCTCCCTTTTCAAAGTCTCCATCATACCCCATTAAGAGAAAAACTTTTTCTATGTATTCATTTTCAAATACATCAGGGTGTCCAGCTTCAACATCTCCTAGTTCTAGAACCCTTCTTATTGTTTGTTCATCAATTCTCAGCCTTCGATTCTTAACTTCTGCAATAATGCCTTCACCATCTTCTTCTACGTGTGCAGAATTCCAGAAATCACTGATATGAGTGCGATAAATCGTCGGCTCTGCTGATAGGGCATAGAATATCCTCGATCTTCTCAGATATCTCATAATTTCTTGGCATCCTTCTGACACGGGATCGTCAGGGTTTAAGAAAGCACACACATTATGTTCTTTTGCGAATCGTTGATCCATCTGTTCAAAAGAAAAGACTTCTTAGAATCACATTATTGATATGAGAATACGAACAGTTGTGAGATAAAACGAGAATCAACTGGTTCATTCTTGATGATTACGACATGTTTTACCTTAATAAACGCTGATTAAGAACACAACTATATGTTTGCTTAAGGTTTTGATTTGATAAATTTTGAATGTTGAGGAAGTGGGAAAAGTTTTGTTGAGTGAGATTTTCTAGGTCTGAAAAAGTGAACGGAAAAAGTGAATAATACCCTCAGACATATTAATTTTCTCTGATTTATTAAGTGGGTAGAAGTAATTTCTCATTAATTAAGTGGGATCCACAATTTACTCTTCCGTAGAACATCTACGGATCAACAACTTCTGCTGATGTGAAATTGTAATCATTAAATTATTGATCTATATTCATCCGTAGTTTACCAATCTACGGTTAAACATTAAGATCCGAAAATATTGTTGTATGTATGGCCCAAATCCATTGGTTAGACCATTTATTGCTTTAGGACCTCGTTGGCTTTGTATACATGACAATTTAGTACAAGAAAATTTAAAATAGAGATTTTTACTAAAAAAAAATTTCATGTATCCAACAGCTAAGATGATGCTCAGATTTCAATTTCTTCAAATTGATAATGATATAGACATTGCTGCTGCTGATTGAGATGCTTTTTCATGAATTCTACTCCCCCTAAATTTGTGATTAATGAAGAACTTAAGCATTTATCATAAATTTCTTTTAAGAGGAATAACATGAATTTGAACTATATGATAATGATCAGATACACATAGGATGGGATCATACTATAATGCTAAACCTCTTCCTGATGAGTTATGTTGTTTATGTGATACAAGAACAAGTTCTGATTGCAAGTATATTGTCCATATAAATCCATACAAGAGCTCATGTATCAACTAGGCATGCTGTTTATCATGTTTTCATATTGTTTTTGAAATAACTGTCATGGGCTTCACATTCAATTCACAAAGGTGTTGTCCTCCCTTTGCAAGTCAAATCATCACTTTTTCACACTTAAGACTATGTACTTTAAGTTATAATAGCTATCTTGAGTTGTTGTTGGCATCTCATTGATGCAATGTTGATAAAGCTCAAGATAATATACAGTTGATCACTTAGGATTCTTTTGAGAGCTTTAGATATGGTCATCATCAGGTCACCAGGTCTTTACTCACGTAAAACAGAGGTGCCTTTAACCCAGGTCTTTGTTCACACAAAACAGAGGGATGATGAGGATCATGATCTTTTCACCTTTTGTAACTGATATTCAGTATGGTGATCATACACCCAGGTCTTTGTTCACACAAAACAGAGGGAGTATGATTTGCAAAGATAGATAGTATAAAGTGTTTTACATAGTGTGTTTAGATGAATGATTTGATCACATTAGGATAAGACTCACTTTGTTTTCTCAAAATGAAGTTTCCCACAGACAATTATTATAGTATTATGTTTTGCATGCACTCAGGTTTATTTCCACTCAAGATGAACCTACTCACATATCAAGAAACTTGCTGAGATATGTTGTTATTTGTTTATTCAGGAATAGGCAAAGCTATAGTGTACTATCATTTCCCATGCATATGTCATACTGATGCATTATTACACACAGCATGTTGTTTGTTTAGACTTGATTAATCTAAGTTAATCATACCTAGAGACTCAATCAGAAAATTAAATCTGACTGAATCAAAGGCTTTAGTGAATAAATCAGCAAGCTGATTTGATGTATCCACTTTGACTAACTTAATCAATCCCTTTTCTGAGCAATCTCTCAGAAAATGATACCTAATCTCGATATGTTTTGTTTTACTATGTTGCACAGGATTAGCAGTGATAAACATAGCAGCAGAATTGTCTATATAGATTGAGGTTTGAAGAAAGTTGTAACCATAGTCAAGCAATTGGTTTTGTAACCAAAGTACTTGAGAGCACCCAGCTGAAGCAGCAATGTACTCAGCCTCAGCTGTGGATACAGAAACATTTGTTTGTTTCTTGCACTGCCATGACACTAGCCTGGGTCCAATGAATTGACATCCACCGGTTGTTGATTTTCTGTTGCTGTTACATCCACCATAGTCACTGTCTGAGTATGAGTAGAGTGTAAAGTCTCCATCCTTGGGATACCATAGACCAAGTCCTGGTTTTCCCTTGAGGTATCTGAAAATTCTTTTGACAGCATTGAGATGTGACTCCTTTGGATCAGATTGGTACCTAGCACATACACACACAGCAAACATAATATCAGGTCTACTGGCAGTTAAGTACATAAGTGAACCTATCATAGATCTAAATAATTTTTGATCAATAGATTTTCCAGTGGGATCAGGAGCAATCTTATCAATTGTTGATGCTGGTGTTTTGCATGAGGATACTTCAGCAAGATTGTATTTCTTCAGTATTTGATGTATGTATTTTTCTTGATTGATGAATATTCCATCTGCTTTTTGATGAACTTGAAGGCCAAGGAAGAATGTTAATTCACCCATTGAGCTCATCTGAAATTCAGATTTCATCAGCTCTTCAAAATTCACACACAATCTCTTATTAGTTGATCCAAATATAATGTCATCAACATATACTTGAACTACTAAGAGATCTTGATGTTCTTGTTTGAGAAAGAGTGTCTGATCAATAGTTCCTCTTTTGTAGCCATGCTTGAGTAAGAAAGATGATAGTGTTTCATACATTTTCTTGGTGCTTGATGAAGACCATACAAGGCTTTATCTAGTTTGTATACCCTGTGAGGATAATGAGGATCTTCAAATCCGGGGGGTTGAGACACATAAACTTCCTCATCAATTTTCCCATATAAGAATGCACACTTGACATCCATCTGATACACAGTAAATTTCTTATATGATGCATATGCCAAGAACACTCTTATTGCCTCAATTCTTGCAACTGGTGCAAAAACTTCATCATAATCTATGCCTTCTTCTTGAGTGTATCCTTGTGCTATCAACCTTGCTTTGTTTCGGACAATAATCCCTCTATCATCCAGTTTGTTTTTGTATAGCCATCTAGTTCCAATAGGATGTTGACCTTCAGGTAAATCAACAAGAGACCATACTTTTTGCTTTCTGAACTGTTGAAGCTCTTCTTGCATAGCTTCAATCCAGCTATTGTCTTTTAAAGCAGCTGTAATGTTTGGAGGCACCACTTGAGAAAGAAAACAGTTGAAGAGACAAAGGTTGGCTGTACCACTTTGGCTCCTTGTAGTTCTCTTTTCAGGATTTCCAATGATATTGTCAAGTGGATGAGACTTATGAATTCTCATTGAGGGAGTTGACTCAACTGGAATAGATGATTCCAGATTAGTCATTTCCATTGCCTCTGACTGATTCATCTCAATTTGAGAATTCAAGAAATAATCAAATTGAGTCTCTGTTGATTGAGCTACAGAAGTATCTGCAGTTGGATTTCGCTCTTCCGCATGAACTTCTGCGGAAGCATTTTGGTCTTCCGTAGAAATTTCTCCGGATGTATGCTGATCTTCCGAAGGAACTTCTCCGGATGCATGCTGGACTTCCGAAGGTACTTCTCCGGATGCATGCTGTTCAATTCCACATGTAATATCTGCTTCTGCTGAAGTATTTTCACCTGAAGATGGATGTATCCTTGGGGGATCAGCAGATAAAGTTACTTCAGTCATAATAGGTGGAACAAATGGATAGCATACTTCATCAGATCCTGCATTGGTCAAATGATCATAGTTAAAAGATTTAGATAAAGCATCTATGTTAAATAACCATGATGAACCTTTAACTGACTTAGTAAACACATTTTCATCAAAAGATACATTAGGGGTCTCTTCCACAATGTTATGTTGTGGAATATACACTCTATATGATTTTGATGTTGAAGAGTATCCAACAAAGAAACCATCATATGCTTTTTCTGAAAATTTTCCTAATGACTCTTTTATGTTCAAAACAGTTACTTGACATCCAAATACTCTTAGATATCCTATGTAAGGTTTTCTTTTAAATAGGAGCTCATAAGGAGTTTTGTTATGTTCTTTGACAATTAATGTTCTGTTTTGAACATTGCATGCAGTATTCACAGCCTCAGCCCAAAAGGTAATAGGTAGTTGTGAATCAGCTAGCATTGTTCTTGCTGCTTCAATGAGAGTTCTGTTTCTTCTTTCAGCAACTCCATTTTGTTGTGGAGTCCTTGGTGCACTGAATTGTCTTGCAATACCTTTGCTCCTGCAAAAAGAATCTAGTTCAAAGTTGACAAATTCAGTACCATTATCACTCCTGAAATTTTGACTTTTGTATCAAGTTGATTCTCAATCTTGATTACAAAGTCCATTAATGTTTCTGATGTTTCACTCTTTTGTTTTAAGAAAAAGACCCATGTAAATCTAGTGAAATCATCAACTATCACCAAACAATATTGCCTTTTTCCAATGCTCATTACATTGGTTGGACCAAAAAGATCCATGTGAAGCAATTTGAGTGGTGTAGTATTAGTATTGATTGTTTTGGGTTTATGTGACACTCTGTGTTGTTTTCCTTTGTAACAAGAAGAACAATGAGTTGAGCAATGAAACTCTTTATTTGGCAATCCAATGACCAGGTCATGTTTCACCAATTTATTCATGTTCTTCATGTTAGAATGAACAAGCCTTCTATGCCATAATTGTGACAAATCTTCTGAAAGTTTAGATATAAGGCAAGTTTCATGTTTTGTGAGAGAAGTGTTGTTCATATCCAAAACATAAGTGTTTCCTTTTCTTGCTGCTTTGAGGAGAATCCAATCTTCAGGGACAATAAATCCTGGCTTAAGAATGTAACAGTTAGTGTCATCAAACAATGTAGTGTAGTTTTGATCACAGATTTGAGATACACTAAGTAAATTATACTGTAAGTTTTTACAGTAATTTACTTTATCAAATTTAAGTACACCATTAGTTATCATTCCTTCACCAACAATTTTACCTCCCTTTTTATCCCCACCAAATGCCACATAAGAAGCATTTTTATGTTTGAAATCATGGAGAAGAGAACAGTTTCCTGTCATATGCCTGGAACAACCACTGTCAACATACCACATGTTGTCAGCTCTCCAATATTGTTCCTGCAATCAGAAAAGAAAATCAATTAGAAGTGACAACCCAAGTCTTAGTGATCTTGGGTTTGTCAACAGGATCTAAAACAGTTACTCTTTCATGAACAATTTTTGAAGTTTCAGTTTCAGATTTAATTGATTCATTCTGATTTGATTTAGATGAGGATGATTCTGCTGAATTGGATGTTGATGAAGTAGATTCATGATTCACATTGTCTGATTTACTCAGAGTAACTTCATTTGTTTGAGTCTTTTGTTTTGATAATGAACCTTTAAATGTCTCACTATCTTTTGTTTTTGAAAGAGGTATATGAATGCCTTTTTCAAATTTATCAAAGAATGAATCATCATCCTTTGATTCTTTGTCTGACAAATCTACTCTTTTGTGTGGTGTTTTTGACTGCTGAAAAGATGGTCTTTTCCTCAGTATATGAACACTTGATGATGATTTGTCCTTTGATTTTGCTTTTGATTTTTGTTCAAACTTCTTCAGTTTTGAGCCCTTTGCAGAATCCGTAGATTGAGAATCTGATTCAGATTTGTCTGATTCTTTCTTCTTTGAGCTTTTTGTCTTGTTCTTTTTGTTGAAATAACATTCCTGTGTGGAATGATTATTTTTGTTGCAGATAGAACAATGTTTGTTGAAGTAGCAATCAGTAGTCATATGATTGTTCATATTGCAAATAGAACAGTAGCTGCTGAAGTAACAGTCTTCAGTGTTGTGATTTTTCATGTCACACCATTTGCAATACTTTTCTTCTGATTCTTTCTCAGAATCATTCCTTTTGTTTGCTGATCTTTGTTGTAGCTCTTTCTTCTTCAGCTTTGGATGTGCTTCACCTTTTTCCACTTTGTGCACATTTTGATTGTTTGGTGCTGAATTTCTCTTCCGTAGATCAGCAGCTGAAGTTTTCTTGTTCAGTTGATGATCTACTGAAGCCTTTTTCTTTCCTTTGAATTTTCCTTTTCCTCAGTGATGACAGATTCATCAGTCAATTTCTTGGAGGAGTCTTGCATACTTAGTTCTTGAAGACCTTCATTCAATTGAGCTATCCTCTTGCAGATGGTCTTCAGCATGTTTCTTTGTTTAGGAGGATATGGCAACTTTGTTTCTTCAAGCACTTTTGGGATATGGGCTTTCAGTTGAACATTCTTACCAGTGCTTGTTTGATCAACATCATGTTCATCAGAATCATCCAAGTCATCACACTTATCATAATCAAATTCTGAATCATTTTGATCTAATGATTCTGATTCAGATGATTCAGTTTCACTCACCTCAGCTTTATCATTAATTTTAGTTTGAGTTGAATCTTTTTCAAACTTAGTGCCAGGCACAAAATGATTTGACAGAGTGTTTGTCATTGTTGTAGGTAAGGATGTGTAATTATCATTTATAGGTGGTGCAACCGCATTATAACCCAACCCAGACCTTTTCTTTGATTCAATATGAGAATTTAGTAATTTCTCATATTGCTGAGATGATAATTGAAACTTCTGAAGTTTCACTTCAGTTGATGCATGATCAGCCATGGATTTTGTTAAGGAAGTGGTCAAATGCTCAACTTGGGCTTTTAGGCTATAATTTTCAGAAACAAATTTTTCTAAATCCTTTTGCAAAGAATTAATTTTTATTTGATATAATTTATGTTCTCTAACATGGGATTCATTCAAAATCATTGTTTCTTTTACTTTATCAGCCAACTGTTGAGCATGGACTCTATATCGTTCAACTTCCTCAACACAAGTTGATGAACACAATCTTTCTTTTACCTCTTTTGCCATTGGTGGAACTGTTTGATCCATATGAGCCATCAATGCTTGATTCTCTTCCAAACTTCCTTCTCATACAAACTCCAGTCACACGTTCCATCTTGAAGTATGATCAGCCCTGACTCCTTTGAGTTGCTAGGTCCAGCTGATTCTTTGGTGGCTGGTGGGGAAGCATTGATCAGTTGAGATTGTTTGTGCAGAGGTCTTTGAGAAGATTGTTGATTTGCTTGAATCTGATGTTGTTGATGATGCTGGTGTTGTCTCATCTCTGGATATGACTGTTGATTGCATTCTCTTGAGAAATGTCCATAGAGATTGCATTTGTAGCATCTTACTTTTGATTTGTCAACACCAATCTTTGATGTTTTGCTTGCTGAAGCCAAGTTCTTATTTCTCCTGAGATATTGCTTAGCTCTATAAGCAATCATGGCCATCTGCCATTGTAGATCCATTCTTCCACTACATCAGGAGGCAGTTCTTCTAAGTCTTGTTGGCAAATATTGGCTGATGTTAGAGAGCTTCCCAGATATGCTTGAAAACTTGAGCTAAAAGCTGCAAAGGCTGCTCTTTGTTCTTCAGAGTCCAATATCACAGTTATTGGTTCTGACTGATTTGCTGAAAAGGAAGACTTAGCTGTTGCTGCAGTTGTATCTTGTCTATCAGTAGTTCTTCCTTTATTCTTTTGCTGCTTGTCTTGAGATGATTTCTTTGAGGGTTTTGAAGCATAGAAGCTAACTTCCTCCTCATCATCACTCCTAGCACAAGAGTTATCACTTTCATTGTTTGAAATAAATGCACTTCCTACATTATTTGTTTCTTTGAAGTGATAGGGTGAGACATGAGTTCTCACACTCTTGTTTCTTGATTTTTCGTCCATTTCAAGAGCTTCCACTTTTGCAACCAGAGTATCTAAACCAGTTGCTTTCAGATCTATAGTGTTCTTGAACATGGACACAGTATGCTTCCAACTTTCTGGCAAAGTGTGGAGCATTTTCTTGTTTAATTCCTCACTTGTATACTTCAACTCCAGAATATTCATCTCAGTGACTAACTGCATGAATCTATGAAGTTGCTGAGGAATTGACTCACCCTCAATATGATGAAAAGTTTCATATTGTGATCTGAGGGTGTCTCTCCTTATACTTCTTATCTCATCACTCCCTTCGCAGAGAGTGTGAAGTATCTTCCATAAGGAGTGTGCTGTTTTATAGTTCTCACACCTGATTAATATCTCTTCAGGTAAAGCCATACTAAGCAAACTGTATGCTTTTATATCAACTTTAACCTTTTTGACATCATCAGGTGATAGATCTTTCGTACTGATTGGTTGATTTTTGTCATTATAATCCGGCCCAAGAGTGGGTGGAATATAAGGACCTTCAGTGATGGAATCCACAAGTCAGAATCAGTATAGTTTACATGATTCCTGAACTTGATTTTCCAAGACTTGAAGTCTGCTTTTGTTTCCAACTTCGGAGGTTGGTAAGATGAACCACTGAAGTTGCTCATGATGTTAACAAGATCTGCTATTCAATTGATTTGAATATAGAAACAAGTTAATTAAAAACGATTGCAGTTAAACGAAATCAAACACAATTAAAACACAACTAACACTGATAGATCAATTGATCTAAATCAATGAGCACTTGGCTCTGATACCACCTGTGAATCCAAGGATCGTCAACAGGAATTATCAGTGTGAATCGATGTCAAGTCAACGTTTGCGGAATTAACGTTGATTTGGTTTAATTGTGTTTAAACAACTTTAAATATCAATGAAATATCAAGAACACACGTAACAAAACACAATTAATGATTAATCAGTATTTTATTATAATGTGTTGATGATTACAAAAGAATTGAATGTACGATATCAAAGAATGCTATGATGTTGTGTATGCTAAAGTTGATCGAAAGACTTTTGATGATTGTTGTATTGCTATTGCTGTTCTCAATCAATCAATCGTCTAACTCAATCGTGTTTGAATCGAAACCTAGGATCCATATTTATAGACAGAGGTGTTTCAGTTATAGGAAACACCGGATCTCTTGGGATTTGATTTGTTTCTGTTAAGGAATCATCGGATTTCTCGGGATTCGCATAACCGCCTTGTTGACTTGTTGACTTGTTGACTTGTACCACTTGTATAATACAAGTGTTTGGACTCCGCAGGAATATTGTCTTCAGTAATAATTTGTTCTTCCGAAGGTATCTTGTTCTTCCGAAGGTATCTTGTTCTTCCGAAGGTATATTGTTGTTCATCCGCAGAAGATCTTTGGATGTATAATTACTTGTAAGAAATATATCTACGGAAGAACAAAATGTTCATCCGTAGATGTTTCTTACACTTGGTCAATTTCACAAATTGACCAATTATAATTTTGTTCCTGCAACCATACATAAACCAACACATATATAAATGGGTTAACCTATATATTTAATGCATACACAATAATGAAATACAAAAGTTCATTACAGATATTAATTCAAGTACTAAGCCTATACATAATGACTAGATCTACTGATTCTAGACCTAACAATATATATATATATATATATATATATATATATATAATATATATATGTAGAGTATGATAATAATAATAACTAATACTACTACTATTATTATGATTATTATTTTTGTATTAGGATATTAGAAAAGGTTTTCTTATAATAAAAATGTATTCTTTTTAAAAGCATTAAGTATTTTGTTTAAAAAATATGTAACTTGATAGTAAATTGTATATATTCAAAATAATGATATTTGTTCCCCTAAGTACGGAGTAGCCAACAAAAGTCAAAAGCCCTAATATATATTTTTTGTGTTTTCATATAAATTAATATGAAAAAATAAACAAAAAATTTAATCGAGCTAGCAAGAACGAGCCACGAGCCGAACTTGAGCCGGTGTTTTCGGCTCGTTAAAATTTTCGAGCCGAGCCGAGCCGGCTCGATAAGCTTCAAGCTCGAGCTCGAACCCATCCTGGCTCGGCTCGGCTCGTTTACAGCCCTAATGATGGGGATAAGGTTTCACTCGATTCAAGTGGGTAGCAATCAATGGGAGGTGTGAAGATAAAGATGAAATTGAAAATTAAAATAACAAATTGAAGGAAATCAATCTTCTGAATTAAAAGGAGAAAATATAGGGAGTTTTAAAATTAAAATAATTGTCAATTTACTTTATTACTCTTTTCTACAAAAACATATGAAAAATAATATTTATATAGATTAATGGTTGATATTGGATATCGCGGTTCTTACGATATTTAAAGGTTCTGGAAAGATCATGTCTCTACACACACATCCACACCCACACACAGACATTAAATATAATATGATATTTTAAACACATCAATGACAACATACTTATAGAGTTATGAATCTTAGATTTCATGCTTAAGACTAATAGATTTACTAGATTAGTAAACAAATTACCGAGATTGAAATTGCAACTTTTGAAAAGAGGCAATTACAGTTTCCAAAGTAAGGATGGATGGGTTAATGGATTTTGGATTTCAGATGCACGTGTTTACAAATCCTATATGTACGAATTAAAACTGCTTAACAAATCTCATTAACAGATTACTTAACATATCTCATTTGAAAGATTACATATCATGTGTTAACTTTATAGTTACCAACTCTAGAGTGATACATTTCAAGTAAAGAACTTCAAATTCAAATAACATATCTCAAGTTGTTGTACATTACTTAAGTAGTTTGAAGGCGGGTATGGACATATGAGTTTTGTGTTTGCCTCTTTGACGATTTCACGATTGAAGACCGTCCATACAAAATATCCAAGGCTACCTTTTCAGAGATGCAGAAGAATGTCGTAGCCAATGGTGCCAAGGAATTTCTAATGTGCCCATGGTTTATTTAGATGGTTCTTAACAAATTTCATCCAGAATTTGCACACCAAGTAGGGTTGTTAAATAGCACGACGCTCGAAATTTGCTCGATCACATTCGAAAAAAGCTTGCATTTTGCTCGTTCGATTTTTCGCTCGGTTGTAAACGAACCGAGTGGCTCGGTTCGGTTTGAAAACGCACCGATCAAGAGCAAAGGTGCGCTCGCTTGTCGCTCGCTCAGGCGTTCGAATTATTTTTCAATTTAGTTTTTATATATTATGTATTTGTTAATTTACTCAGTTAGTTACCAATTACTACTATTTTAATTATTTATTCAAAAAGTCAACAACTTAATGTAAAAACCCTAACAACATTATCGCTTCACATTTCACAATATCAAAACCCTTTCACCATTACTAGTCGTCCCCCATGGCCCCACTCCCCCTAACTCCCGAAGCCCCCATCCCCCCACGCCCCTCTCGACTTGCGACCGGTCGAACACCGACCTCCGGCACTCTGTGTTGCGGTTTGCCAGTTATGATACGCCAACCACCAACCTACCGCAGTTCACCTACGACCGGCAGACCACCAACCTTGGGCAATCCCTCAACCTCCGGCAAACCAACAGTCTGTCCACGTATCTCTCTGTTCGGTTGTTCCTAATCGTGATATCTTGAGGTTAGATTGTTACTTTGTTGAATTTGGGTTGGAACTTGAAGTTGAAACTCTTGAATGAATTATTAGTTTTGTTTTAAATTGTATCACAAAACTGAGCAAAACGATCACTCGGTTGTAAGGCCCTGATCCAGGAAAACTCACAGTTGGTGGTCATTCACAACAAAAACATAGATTTAAAACATTCATTCAGATAAACATTGCAGCGGAAAAGTACATTAAGTTTCAATCCATTATGACATAATTCAAATAAAACATTAATATGTCTTTAAAACATCCAATAGTCTTTAAAAGTCTTCTTCATAATCCTCTTAATCAGGGATGCCAGCCTTCAGATGCCAAGTAGCTTTTAGAATCCATGCACATATTCACTTAAGTCCAACAACTCTGCAGGATCGGGTTTTGTCACTTAACACTTGGATTTCTCTCAAACTCACTTATACTACACTCGGATGAGATGAAGTAGAATCTCTTCTAAGAGTTGATATAATATAATAAGTAGCAAAGAACACAAAGAAATAATTTTCAAGGCACTTGTTATATTACTTCCTCAACTCAAAGTATTGCAAGACTCTTACAAGCATATTACATGAGTTTAATGAGAACTTATATACTACTACCTACAGCCGGATATACTTTGATACCAGCTGGAAACCTACGACTAAAGCATATACACAATGCTAAAGTTAAGGTATCTTAGATAAAATATTATCTAAGATATGATAGTCATGACATGTCCATGACTTACCTTTTGTCACCAACGAAAGTTGACAACTGTACTAACTGATAAAGGTGAACAGTGGAATAAAGTATGGTCAACTACATGGCTTTTGAGAAAACGCCATGCATTATCTCAAAGGTCTGCAGCGGAGTGTCAGAGCGACCATATTTATGTCCACTGGTTCATAGTGGTGTCTTTCGAAGGTGAGTTGGCTTCGGAAGAACAAGTTCTTCCTAAGCCACTTATACTTCGGAAGAGGCTACTTCTTTCGAGGCTTGAGGACTTCTTCATTTCTTCATACTTCGGAAGTTGACATCTTATCTTTCTTCTAAGTCTTGATCTTCGGAAGTGAATACTTTGTCTTCGGAAGTTGATCTTACACTTTATCTTCGGAAGAACTCCATTTCCTTCGGAAGTTCCCCACTTAGCTTCGGAAGTCCATCATTAGTTGCACCAAAATAGTCTTAAGTGATTTGGTTTTGGTTGCACCAGCGTTTCTAGATCCAACAAACTCCCCCTAGGCTGATGCTTCCAAAACCTCACTTATTTCTACTTTCAAAACCTTCAGTACCAGGGACCGAAGATGTTTGTTAGTTTCCTTGTTCTTCCCTGAAGTGGTGCTGAGAAGTTTTGTACAAGTCATTAGTGGATAGGATATCCAGTGCCTATCACTCTGAATGACACGTACCCTTTGTTGTGCTCCCCTGAAGAGAGTATTGACGGGAGTTTATAGTCATACGCCCATCTAGTCATACTCCCATCTAACTATGGATTCAAGTTCAGGACCCTCACCCATTTGAAGAAAGCTGCCTTGGCTTGCTGATCTTTGCTTGCTGATCCCTTCCTTTTTCTCTCTCCTTTCCTCGATTCTCATCTCTTTCCTTTCTCTGGTTGCTCGCATTCTTCGCTCGTCCAGATCTGAGATCGGCCTCAGGTGATTCTCGTTAGCTCGGTCCAGATGAAGAACTTTGCTCAGTGATTTCTGATGTAAGCGTAACTTCAGAGTTGGAGGGTTGGAGAGTGGCTTTTATATACTAACTCAGCAATAACAAATCTGCTTAAGTGTAGGCAGAGATGAGGCATTTAGCATGTTTAGCTCTCCGCTCTCTCTCTCTCAACAACAAAGTTGTGAGAAGAGTCTCTTCGAACCTCCACTGCTATGGATAATCTTCTCCTAGGCACAAGGGGTTGACTTGGTACCTTGTCTCCTTTCTTCGTATCCAGCAGAGTCACCAGCCTTCTCCTTAGTTTCTTTTCTTCCTCATTCAGAGTATCTCTATAGAGATCAAGAAAATGATCTCTAGTGAGGGAACATGAGGATCCATCAACATAAGTCAGTTTGACTGAATCCTCCTCACAAGAGATGTCGCTCAGGGTTGTACAGTTGATGAGCTTTGTCTTGATTGCCTTGAACTCCTCTAAGGAGAGATGTTTGGAAGGATGAGGGGATGGTTTGGGAGGTTGTTGGGTAGGTTGTGGTGTTTGGGTTCTGGCAAGTGTTTTGGGTTGGAGGATGGGTAGTTTAGGTGGTTGAGGTGAGGAAGTTGGTAAGGTTGATGGTGTAGGTTCAGGGGTGTAAACTCAGAGGTCACTTCAGTCTTGATAGGGAATGGAAAATGAATTGGTTCAGGTTGTGGTTGGGTTTGAGGTTGGGGTTGAGTGGTTGGTTTGAAGATCATCCCATGTCCCCTTCTATACATCTCCTTCTCCTCTCGAAAATAACCACTCTTCCTCTGTCCTGACCGAGCGAATGTTTTCCTCAGTATAGGACCCACTACTGTCATGTCGCTAGAATAGAGGGATAGTTTTTCTCAGACCTTTACCACATCTTTCTGGCAGGATCGTATCATTGTCATGTGGAGATAGTTCTTCTAGAGAGATACCCTTGGAGGTTAGAAAATTCTAGAGAGATACCCTTGGAGGTTAGAAAAGTTATCCTTTCCCTCCTAAGCTACTAATCAGCTTCTCTTTTCTCCTTCTCCCTTTCTTCCTCTAAGGCCAACCTTGTTGCTTCTTCTTTTGCTAAATTTGCAGCAAAGTTGCCTTTTCTAACTCAACTAACTCCTCTAATGGTAGCAGGAGTACATCTTCATTCACAGCTCCTAAATTGACAAGTCTGTCAATGATTTCCACTCTTCTTCTGTTGTTGACAGCCTCCTGGTTGGTTGCAGCTGCTTTGCTACTATCAGCTAGCAACTTCCCAGTTGGAAGTCTACATTTTCTCTTGAGCTTTTCTAACCTTGCTTCCTCCTGAAGCTCTTCCTCAGTCATCTTCCTCTTTCCTTTGATATCTTCGGAAGTGCTAGACTTTGGGGGTTCTTGGATGGAAGGTTCAGGTTGAGTGGTGGTAATGGGAGCTGGAGTCAATGATGATGTTTGAGCTAGGGGTTGGGTGAGAAAATACTCCCTATTAACTTCAGATGCAAGTTCTAGGATTGCATCTGTGACTATTAGATCATCGGATAAAGAGAATAGTCCTTCCGCAGCTACCATCTCAGCTTCGGAAGATTGAAGTTGTTCTTCCGAGGCTTGACTTGTGTTTCGGATTATCTCAGGTTCACTTGGACCTTAGGTTGACTAACTTCCTCAACAGTAGTAGAAGGTGCATTCAACCTCTGAAGCTCTTGAGCTCCAAAGTAAATCACAGACAAGTCAGGACTTAGCTGTTCAATGAGAGATTTCATCAGGAACTAATTGAAGAACTTGTTGAGATCTTGGAGCATCCTTTGATCCACTTGAATCATAACTGGAGGAGGCTCAGGAAAAACTAAAGATTGTTGCATGGGTATCTTGAACTTAAGGAAGTGAGAGCTTGATTCTGTGGTTCCTCTTGTCTTTGGCTTTGTCGCTGAACACTCTCTCCCTTTTTGGTAGCATCATCTTGAGAGCTTGATGAGCTAGAGGAAGAGGTCAATGAGACCTGAATTGGTACATGCCTAATAGACCTCTCAATCTGTTTCTCAGCTAGTTTGGCCTTGAGATTTTCAATCTCAAGTTGCTGAGTGGCAGACCTATCCTCTAAAGTCCTAACCTTAGATTCAAGGTTTGAGACTTTAGAAAGTAGGTCTTCAATGGTGAGTTACAGTCTTCCCTCATCTTCTTTTGAAGAATCATGGGGAGATGAGGTAACATATCTAGTATGTCCATCCTCACCACCAGATGTGGTTTCTTTGCACCCTGGTTTCCCGTGCTCAATGATGTCTCTTTCAGAGTCATCAAAGGGCATGGTGGCCGTAGATTCAGTCTCAGTGATGTTACCACTGTCCAGAAGGTCTATTGAGGCTCCTTCAGTAGTGGCAGCTGAATCTACATGAGTCCTCTCCACATCAGTGGGACTCACCTCAGTAAAGGCTTGCTGATGGGGGCTAGATATAAGAGTCTCTTTAGGCTCTGTTGATCCTTGAGAGGGTGTTGTGGATCAACTTCATTGCCCTGAAGAGACATAATCTCTTCATCAGTTCCTATTAATAGGTCAGTAAAGGATATAGAGGTTAAGCCTAATGACCTGGGACCTTGGTCAATGTCTAATGGCATTGAGCTTATGGTGGGGCTGTCCTTTTTTGGCTGCTCAGGAGAGTATAAGGACTCACTCTGAGGGTTTTCAGCTTGGGTTTCGGGCTCATGGGTTTGAGGCTGAGGAGACTCAATACCCATATTGAGGTCAATTTTGAAGGATGGTGAGACCTCAGACTAAGTGGGAGCCCATTATTCCACTCTAGTCTTTTTGGATTGAACAGGAGGAGCTTGTTCAATCAGAAAAGATTAAACAAGGGTTCTTTGGGGCGTCTTTGATATGTGATAGTGATGGGGTGAGAAGGTAGATTTGCCAATATGAGGGTAGTTGCTGGTGTGGGTTCATCACCTGTGGGGTTAACAGGGATGTCACCAGGAGCCATTGGCTCAGTCATACCTAGAAGAAGGGCAGTATATCTTCCGGTGAAATTGGTGGACACTCTCTTCAAAGTCTTGAAGATGGTCGGCCTCATTTGAGGGATAGTCAGAGCAGCTGCATAGACGAGCTGACTTTGGTCCAGCTCACAGTTGATTATGTGCTGAAGAAACCCGGAATACATGAAGAATGTGTCCCGTTGGAGGTTTCCCATAAGATTGGTCAATACAAACCTTAAGTAATTAAAGCGGAGGCTTCTCACAATGAAGAACAACATGCAGCAGGAACTTCCAGTTGTAAGAAAAATTGAACTTGTAGACGACAGACCTGCTTACATCTCCACCATATCCCATTTGGATATAGGTGTTGTCCAAATCTGTCTTGGGAAACTCTGTAGGAGCGCCCTCATCATGAAGCTCGAGATGCTCCCTGATGAGTTGTTCGGAAATGACCAACTTCTGGCCACAAATGCTCAATCTTATTAACCAAACCCCATTTAGGGTTTCAATCTGACCATTGGCCTAAAATTCAGCCATGTGCTTTAAGTAAACGCTAGGATTTACAGTCAGAGCGGTGTAATAAGATGATTGGGTAAGAAAGGAGATGATATCAGAGAAGTCAGCATCCCTTGAAGAATCAAGGAGTGCGACTTGGTTGTGCTGAGGGTTAAGTTCCATTTAAGAAAGTTCCAGGAAGATGAGTTCGGAATTGGGTGAATTGGAGATGAAGGAAGCTTTTAGAGCAGTAAATTTGGTAAAAAGATGAAAGTGATTAGTCTGGGTTATTTAAATAGGTGAAATGGCGGTTTAGGGGGTTTGGATAAGATGATGGGATGTTTTAGTGGATGCTGTGACAGGGGTGGTAAGGTTTAGTTCATTTGAATAATCCGACATCATTAACAAAATCTTTACCTTTTACAGAGTGGGGCCCAAAAGAATTCCGTTACACATTAAAGTCTTTCTTCCGAGTATAAATCATTTCCGAAGGTAATCTTCTTCCGAAGGCAATTTTACATCCAAAGGTAAAGATTGCTTTCCGAATAGAGAGTTTTATAAGCTTTGGAAGTAGATCTGATATGTAATCAATCGCTTCTTCCGAGACAAAAAAACTCTTCCAAGAAGAAAATTTTCCTGGGAGGAATTTTCTTCAGAAGATATGTAAAACATCTTCTGAGGGTTAATTCCTCTTCGGAAGAATTTATACTTGGTGAAAATTTCAAGGAAAGACCTTTTGTAACAGGGCTTAGATTGTTTTGACATAAGACTTTACACATTAAAAAGGTTTTCAAATGAGATAGACTAATCAATGTTTATCATTCCAATAGCTGTAATGAGATACTTGAATCTTTGTTCATCAAAAGCTTTGGTGAACAAGTCAGCATATTGTTCATTTGAGTCAACTTTGATTAGCTTGATTAGATTTTTCTAATGAATATCTATAATGAAATGGTACCTGATATCAATCTGCTTTGTCTTGGAGTGCTTCACTGGATTTTTAGTAATGGAGATAGCACTATTGTTGTCAATGTGGATAGGAGTGCTCATGAAGTTGAATCTGTAGTCTATCATCTGGTTCTGAATCCACAGCAGCTGAGCACAACAACTAGCAGCAGCAATGTATTCAACTTCAACAGTTGATGTAGAGACACAGGATTGCTTCTTGCATTGCCATGAGATGATCCTTCCACCAAGAAATTGACATCCACCTGATGTTGATTTCTTGTTGATATTGCAGCCACCATAGTCACTGTTAGAGTAGCTGAGAGATTCAAATCACTGTTCCTTTGATACTAGAGACCTAATTTAGGTGCTCCTTTGAGGTATCTGAGGATTCTCTTAGCAGCAACTAGATGAGACACCTTTGGAGCAGCCTGATATCTTGCACAAATGCAAGTTGCAAACATGATATCAGGTCTACTTGCTGTGAGATAAACCAATAATTGCCCAATACTGATGTTGATAAGTATCCTCCCCCTCAGAGTCAGGACAAAGATTATGGTTTCTGGGTATAGGTGTTTTTGCTGGCTTACAATCTTTCATGTCAAATCTTTCTAAGATGTCGTTGACATACTTAGATTGATTGATGAAAATGAAAGATTTGATCTGCCCAAGATTCATATTAAATTGATGTGGCTAGTGTGATATGATCCAAGTCGGGTCATACCCAATAACAAGCCAAACAAACACCGAAAGAAAATTTATTTGTTGATAAGATCATACAAATAACAAGTTACACCAATTTAGAAAATTGGATTTTCTAAATAATTACTTTTGTAGATGAACATCATTATATATAATGTAATTTGTTCATGAGGGATTTCTTGTGCATTGTTTAAATTAGTTAAACAATAACAAAAGACTAGTTGTATGTGTTATAAAATTAAATTGGTTTAATTTTACAAAAGGGTGGATAGTATGAATGGAATTTTAATAAAAATTTTGAATTGGAGAGAGACTAAGGGGAGCCATTCGGCCGCCCCCTTGATGTATGTCTTGGGAATGCCTTTTATTGTTCCAAGTACATGCATTAGCTCCTCATCAATTCATTTTACACATACACTCAACCTACACACAAGAACTCTCTCTCTCTCTCTCTCTCTTTCAAGATTTCGGATTTTGAACAAGAGAAGAACATTTTTCAGCTTCAAGTTTTGGTTCTTGGCTGAAAAACTTCACAAGGAAGAGAGACTACAACTTGGTGTTCGATCCTAGCAAAGAGAGGTGTTTTGCACGTGCTTGGGGTATCACCTCTTGAGGATTTCTTGCTTGAAGTTTCAGCCTCAAATCTCATCATCCTCATCTTCTTATTTTCGGATTTAGGAAGCTACAAAGGTTGTAGTTTCTTGACTATCTAGTGTTCTTTCATTTGTATGCATTATGTATAAAGATCCATGGCTTGGGGTTATTATAAAATGGGTTTTATAATCAGATCTTAATATGTTTTAAAATATTATTCCGCTGCGTTTTCATATAAATCATGTTGTATGAAGCTTTGATAAACATGTTAAAACCCCTACAATGGCATCAAGAGCCACTTATACATATGCATACATATATTACACTTTGCTTTCTTTTGGACAGCCCAAAACCGTGGGTTTAAGGGGCTATTTTGGTGCCCCCTTTTGATGTTTTAAAGATGCTATATTATGCATATTAGGATCTTTAAAACTCTAGTTTATAAGATTATTGTTTGCTTGGACTAAACCCATTTGTTCTTGGTTTATGTTGGCCAAAAACATGGGTTTTAAGGGGCTGCCAAAAATCGACTTCTTATGTATGTTTGGATATATTGTTGTTGTTTATGCATAACAAAGCCTAGACCACTTGGATTGAATGATTGATTGTCATGTTGTATTCATTTGGGCATGTAATAATTTATTTTGTTTTAAGTCTTGTTTTGTAATCTATTCATTCATATGGTTTGTAATAAATAGATTAGGAGTTTATCTTTACTAGAAAAATGTATTAGGATACATATTTTGTAAGGATGCTCAAGATCAAGACTTGAAGATAAGATGGACAAAGAGGATGCTTGAAGATGTGGATTCAAGTGGGAGCTCCTTTTGTCAACCATGTGTCATGTTCTTAACCCTTAGGACAAGACCTTTTGACACACTTGTTTTGGCTAAACAAGTGTGCTCAACTTAGTATGCTTTGTTATGCATATATGGATTGTTTGGTTATGCTTGGTTGAATGCTTATGATGTTGTTTTGTTTTGGATATTTGGATGTCATTAACAAACATCACCTAGAACAAGCTAATACAAGAAATTGGTTCTCAAATCATTAAGCAAAATAGAATGGGTCTATAAAAAGGAGTTAATGGTTTGCAAAATAAAATGGGTTTCATTTATAAGAACCAAATAGGTACCATATGGTTGAATGCATACAATCATATAGTACATGGATTTTTCTAAAAACATGAATTGTGAAATTATAAATCCCTTTTGAAAAACAAGTTAAACACCATCCTTTTACACAACACTTAGGTTACTTGCAAACTCTTAGTGGGATAAAGGTCACCTAACCACTTTGAGGGAACTTGTAACTTGAGGTGATAATACCATGTTTGTGGGATAAAGGTCACCTAACCACTTATGTGGTAAACTCACACGTGTGTGTAAGTAGGACGACTTGATTTATAAAATATATTGAATGGATCACCTAAAATGTGTTTTATAAAAGGTGTTGATGGGGTAAACATGCCGTTATAAACATAAGATGTTTAAATGATCCCATACCATTAGAAGTTGCAAATGGGTTGCAATTGTCATTTATGACTACCTTGTTTATTTAAATAATGGGATAAAGGTCACCTAACCAATATTTAAATATAACGTTGGATTCTAAAAAATATTTTTTTAATAGTCTATGAGACGTAAAGGGTATTAATAAATGAAATGTTTAATTATATCAACGATTACTAAAATGGAACTTTGTAAAATCTTGTAGATGGCCGATCACACCAACGCTAATAACGATGTACCAAACCAAAACAACCAATCTCTTAGGGCGATCCTTCAAAGGGATCGTCTAACACCTAATAACTTCATGGATTGGTACCGCAACTTGAGAATTGTTCTCAAGCAAGAAAAGCGGGCCTACATTCTTGATGATCCCATCCCCGATGAACCTAACGAGGAGGATGTGGAGGCCTATAATGATTGGGTTAGATATACGGAAGACTCCATCCAAGTCTCTTGCTTAATGTTAGCAAGTATGACACCCGAACTCCAAAAGGAGTATGAGCTCCATGGAGCCTATGACATGATCACTCAGCTGCGGGAAACGTTCCAGCAACAAGCTAGAGTGGAGCGCTTCGAAACGGTTCGAGCGCTTCATGCATGTCGGATGGAGGAATCCCAATCAGTTTCATCTTATGTTCTTAAGATGAAAAGCCACATCGACCGCCTTCAAAGGTTGAACTGTCCCGTCTCAAAGGAGTTGGCCACGGATTTGATCCTTAATGGCCTAACTAAAAAGTTTGAGGCATTCGTCATGAATTACAACATGAACGGATGGGACAAGAGCATAAATGAACTTCATTCGATGCTCAAATCAGCTGAGGCGGGAATGGGTAAAAGGGTTTTACCCGTTCTCACCATTAATGAAGGTGGGAGAAGGAAGAGGTCTCTACCCCCTCCCAAGGCAAATGTTGCCAAAGGAAAGGGGCACGTTGGAGGAAAGGGGAAGATGGTTGTTAGGGCGGAACCTCCGAAGCCCAAGGAGAAGAAGCAAAAGGTTGCTGTAAACGACCCATGCTTCAAATGTGGTGAGATAGGGCATTGGATGAGAAATTGTCCAGTCTATCTCAAAGAGTTGAGAGAAAAGAGGGATGCGGGGCAAACCTCAGGTATAATATACATGATACATATAGAATTAAATGTTATTTCTTCTAACACATGGGTATTAGATACCGGATGTGGAACTCACATTTGCAATTTGTTGCAGGGGTTCAAAAGAAATGAGCATTATGAGAAAGGGGAAATAAGTCTCTTCATGGGCAATGGTGCAAAGGTTCATGTGGAAGCCCAAGGAGACTACATTTTGAAACTTCCAAATGGTTTGGAAGTTATTTTAAGTAATGTATTATATGCTCCTAGTTTGACTAGGAACATAATTTCTGTTTCCCGTTTAAGACAATATGATTATGATTTCAAGTTTGTTGACAATGATATTCATGTTTCTTTAAATCATGTATTTTATTTTAAAGCTATACCTTGTAATGGTATTTATGAATTGGTTCATGAAAACGCAACATATGATAGCTCAATATACCAAGCAACCACCAAAAAACTTAAATTGGATTTGAGTGATACCTACCTTTGGCATTGTCGTCTTGGTCATATAAACAAGAAACGTATACAAATACTTCAAAAGAATGGTCTTTTAAAAACAAATGAATGTGATTCATTTGATGTATGTGAATCTTGTTTACAAGGTAAAATGACTAAGGCACCCTTTAGTGGAACTAACGAAAGGGCAAAAGATTTATTAGGTATCATACATTCGGATGTATGTGGTCCTTTTAAGCCAATGACTAGGAATGGTGAGAGATACTTCATTACCTTTACCGACGATTATAGTCGCTATGGGTATGTGTACTTATTAAGGCACAAAGATGAAGCTTTTGAAATGTTCAAAATCTTCAAGAATGAAGTAGAAAATCAACTCAACAGGTCAATTAAAATTCTCCGCACCGATAGAGGTGGCGAATACCTAAGTGATGTTTTTCAAGATCATCTTAGGAGTTGTGGGATTGTCTCACAACTCACTCCACCTGGAACACCACAACATAATGGTGTGTCTGAGAGGAGGAATCGAACCTTATTGGATATGGTCCGATCTATGATGGCTAGAAGCACATTGCCTCTATCATTTTGGGGTTTCGCTTTGCTCTCTGCGGCTCGTATTCTGAATATGGCCCCAACCAAGAAGGTGGAAAGGACACCTTTTGAGATATGGCATGGAAGAGTTCCATCCCTATCATACTTAAGGGTTTGGGGTTGTGAGGCTTATGTTAAGACTCCCACCCCAAACAAATTAGAAGTCCGATCCACCAAGTGTATCTTTGTTGGATATCCTAGAGATTCTATGGGATATTATTTCTATGATCCACTGGAACAAAAGGTGTTTGTTTCCAGAAAGGGTGAGTTCTTAGAAGCCAAGTTCCTTATGGAAGGAGCTAGTAGTAGAACAGTGGATCTTGAGGAGGAACAAGAACCACAGCCTAATACACGTTTGGTTGAAACTAGCACTCAACATAAGGATGTTGAGGATGATCAAGCGGTTGATCAATACACACAAAACGTTCGCAGAAGTGGTAGAACAAGTAATCCACCTGAAAGATATGGATTTTTTATGGATGGATGCTACGTGGTTGACTCCGATGAACCAACCACATATCATGATGCAGTGTCCAATTTGGATTGTGACAAATGGCTTGAGGCCATGAACGTTGAGATGCAATCCATGTATGACAATCAAGTTTGGGAACTTGTTGTACCACCTCATAATTCCAAAGTAGTTGGAAGTAAGTGGGTTTTCAAGAAGAAAACCGATATGCATGGAAACTTGGATACTTACAAAGCTAGACTTGTAGCAAAGGGTTTCACTCAAACTCAAGGGGTTGATTATGATGAAACCTTCTCACCTGTTGCAATGCTTAAGTCTATAAGGATATTGTTTGCCATAGCAGCTCATTATGATTATGAGATTTGGCAAATGGATGTCAAAACCGCTTTCCTAAATGGATATCTTGAGGAAGATGTCTATATGGTTCAGCCTGAAGGTTTTGTTGATCCAAAACATCCTAACAAAGTATGCAAGTTAAAGAAATCAATCTATGGATTGAAACAAGCATCGAGAAGTTGGAATCACCGTTTTGATGATGAAGTAAAGAAATTTGGCTTCATCAAAAACGCTGATGAGGCTTGTGTGTATAAAAAGGCTAGTGGGAGCACAATAACCTTCCTAGTATTGTATGTTGATGACATACTACTATTTGGAAATGACATTCCAACCATGGAAGGTGTAAAAACCTGGCTTGGAAGTTGTTTTTCCATCAAGGATCTTGGTGAAGCCGCCTATATTCTGGGAATAAAGATCTATAGAGATAGATCAAGGCGGCTGATTGGTTTGAATCAAAGTGCATACATTGACAAAATCTTGAAAAGGTTCAAGATGGAAAACTCTAAGAAAGGTACTGTACCTATTCAAAGAGGGACAATATTGAGTACAACTCAATGTCCAAGCTCCAAGGAGGAGCAAAATAGGATGAAGGCAATCCCATATGCATCTGCTATAGGATCCATCATGTATGCAATGATATGCACTAGACCGGACGTGTCATGCGCTTTAAGCATGACAAGTAGATACCAGCAAAATCCTGGTGATAGTCATTGGATGGCTGTCAAGAACATTCTGAAATACCTAAGGAGGACTAAGGACATGTTCTTGATCTACGGGTCTGGTGAAGAGGAACTCGTTGTAAAAGGTTACACGGATGCGAGTTTCCAAACCGATCGAGATGATTCACGATCTCAATCAGGGTACATCTTTATTCTAAATGGCGGAGCTATTTCTTGGAAAAGCTCAAAGCAAGAAGTCGTAGCGTTGTCCACTACAGAGTCAGAATACGTCGCCGCTTCAATGGCAGCACAGCAAGCTGCATGGCTGAAGAAATTCATAGCCGATCTAGGGGTAGTCCCTTCCATTCAGGATCCCCTAGAGATCTTTTGTGACAACGAGGGTGCGATTGCTCAAATCAAGGAACCTCGTGCTCATCAAAAGACTCGGCACATTGAACGGAGATTCAACTACATAAGGGATGAAGTTGAAAAAGGAAAGATATGTATTCGCAAAGTCCACACTGATAAAAACATTGCGGATCCACTCACAAAACTCCTTGAAAAGGCAAAGCATGAAGGTCATGTTTGTGCCATGGGACTTAGATATGCTAGTGACTGGGTTTAATGTTGTACTTTATATTTGAATATTGGAACTTATGTTATTTGACTTAATTACATGGTTATAATATTCATTTGTTCTTCTATTTTAGCATGTTTAAATCCGTGAATAAATAAGTTATTCTAAACGTTCGTAGTCGATCATACTTGTGGGAACAATTATGAATGTAAGACTATAATGAACTTGGATTGGTTGATATTCATAAGGTATGAATACAAAGCAAGAGGTTGCTACCAAGGTTCATTGATATCTATGGGATATAGATATTGGACTGACCCGCTCTCAATTATTTCTACATGGAATCTTCTGATTAGTCATAAGAAATTTTGAGTAAAGGCGAATATCATTGTATCCTCAGACCTGAGATATATATTGGGTCTCGATATTCACCAAGTATTGTATTTTGACTTAGTCCTTTGCTGTTCTGAAAAGGCAGTACATAAGGCTGAGTTCAGGTATGACATGAGGTGATTGTGAGAGACGTATGTAATCAAGATGGAATTTGTTCCTCTTATTCGTTGAGAGTTAGATGTCTAAGGCCTGTTAAAGTTAAATCATCGGAGAATGACTATTCTGTGTCTCTTGGATTTAACATGACATCTGCAACAAAAGGATAGATGATTAATTCACCTAAAACATATTCAAGTAAGGTACTTGAAAAGGATGATGTTATTGAATGGCACTTAGTCATATACATTAGGGGTAGCAAACCGTTGCTAGGCGTTATTTGCTGCTTGCATCAATCTTCTATAAATCTTGTGCAAGTGGGAGATTGAAAGATTTGATCTGCCCAAGATTCATATTAAATTGATGTGGCTAGTGTGATATGATCCAAGTCGGGTCATACCCAATAACAAGCCAAACAAACACCGAAAGAAAATTTATTTGTTGATAAGATCATACAAATAACAAGTTACACCAATTTAGAAAATTGGATTTTCTAAATAATTACTTTTGTAGATGAACATCATTATATATAATGTAATTTGTTCATGAGGGATTTCTTGTGCATTGTTTAAATTAGTTAAACAATAACAAAAGACTAGTTGTATGTGTTATAAAATTAAATTGGTTTAATTTTACAAAAGGGTGGATTGTATGAATGGAATTTTAATAAAAATTTTGAATTGGAGAGAGACTAAGGGGAGCCATTCGGCCGCCCCCTTGATGTATGTCTTGGGAATGCCTTTTATTGTTCCAAGTACATGCATTAGCTCATCATCAATTCATTTTACACATACACTCAACCTACACACAAGAACTCTCTCTCTCTCTCTCTCTCTCTCTCTCTTTCAAGATTTCGGATTTTGAACAAGAGAAGAACATTTTTCAGCTTCAAGTTTTGGTTCTTGGCTGAAAAACTTCACAAGGAAGAGAGACTACAACTTGGTGTTCGATCCTAGCAAAGAGAGGTGTTTTGCACGTGCTTGGGGTATCACCTCTTGAGGATTTCTTGCTTGAAGTTTCAGCCTCAAATCTCATCATCCTCATCTTCTTATTTTCGGATTTAGGAAGCTACAAAGGTTGTAGTTTCTTGACTATCTAGTGTTCTTTCATTTGTATGCATTATGTATAAAGATCCATGGCTTGGGGTTATTATAAAATGGGTTTTATAATCAGATCTTAATATGTTTTAAAATATTATTCCGCTGCGTTTTCATATAAATCATGTTGTATGAAGCTTTGATAAACATGTTAAAACCCCTACAGAAAAACCCTTCCTTCATTTGCTTCACCTGAATTCCAAGAAAAAAGTCCATTTTTCCCATAGAACTCATCTCAAACTTCTTCTTCATGATGCTCTCAAAGTCTTTACACATTTGGTCATTTGAGGAACCAAATATGATGTCATCAACATAGACTTGAACGAGCAAGATGTCCTTTCCAGACTTCCTTATGAAAAGAGTCTTATCAATGGTACCTCTAGTGTAACCAGTTATCAGGAGAAACTGAAAATGTCTCATACCATAGCCTAGGTGCTTGGTGCAGCCCTCATAGAGCTTTATCTAATTTGCACACATAGTTGGGGTGTTGTGGGTCTTCAAATCCTGGAGGCTGGCACACATAGACTTCCCTATCTATATCCCCATATAGAAAGGCACACTTGACATCAAACTGGTAGACAGTAAAATTCTTGGATGCAACATAGGCAAGGAAGATCCTAACTGCCTCAAGTCTTGCAACAAGTGCAAAGAGATCAGTATAATCGATTCCCTCCTCTTGAGTGTATCCTTGAACCACCAGTCTTGCCTTGTTCTTGATGATCAAGCCTCTATCATCTCTCTTGTTTCTGAAAACCCATTTTATGCCTATAGGTACTTGACCAGATGGTAGCGGACATAGGTTCCAAACCTTTTGTCTCTTGAATTGAAGCAGATCCTCTTGCATTGATTCAACCCAACTATTATCTTTCAAGGCATCTTCTACCTTCTTGGGTTCCATCTGGGACAAAAAGCATGAGTACAAGCAGACATTCCCATTGTCCTCTTGTTCTCACACCTTCAGAGACTTCCCCTATGATGTTCTCAGCTGGATGAGTGTTGTGAATCCTAAGTCTAGGAATTACCTCCAGTTGCAAAGATAGATCCAGATTAGACATATTTTGCTCAGCAGCTTGAACACTTTGTGCAGCTGCTGTTTCAAACTCATTCAAAGAGGACTGATTGAATGAATAAGAAACATCATCGTTTGGTGGCTGTGAAGCAGCATCAACAGTTGCATGTTCCTTCAAGATGCTACTTCCATCAGCTTGGTGTTGTGTAGTGTCACCTGATGAAGTTTGAGGGTTGTTAGATCTAGGACTTATAGGTCTAGATCAATTTGTATAGGCTTAGAACTTTAATCAATTCTTGTAACAAATATTTGTAATTGTCATTTATTATGCATGCATTAATTGTATATGCTAACCCATATATGTATGTGTTATTATGGATAATTGCAGGTACAAACATAATACTTGGTCAAATTCTGAAATTGACCAAGTGTAAGAAACATCTACAGATGAACATTTTGTTCTTCCGTAGATATATTTCTTACAAGTAACAAAACACCCGAAGATCATCTGCGGATGAACAAGTTTGCTTCGGAAGAACAAGATTGCTTTTGAAGAATAAGATCATCTGCGGATGAACAAGTTTGCTTCGGAAGAACAAGATTGCTTTTGAAGAATAAGATCATCTGTGGATGAACAAGTTTGCTTCGGAAGATCAAGACTTCTGCTGAAGAACAAAACATCTACGGAAGACAATATTTCTGCGGAATCCAAACACTTGTATAGTACAAGTGTTACGAGTCAACAAGTCAACAAGGCAGTTATGCGAATCCCAAGAAATCCGATGATTCCTTAACAGAAACAATTCAATTCCCAAGAGATCCGGTGTTTCCTTTAACAGAAACATCATTGTCTATAAATGGATCCTAGGTTTCGAATTGACGACGGAAAACATCAATAGCAATACGACAATTCCACAACCAGCAAACATCCCATCAAATCTCTCAATCAAACCCTAGCAGCCGTCACATCATCCATCATCAGAATTTAATATCATTCATTCATTATTTGTAATAATTAACATGTTTTAATGAAATACGTATTATTCATTAATTGTGTTTCTTTTTAGTGTGTTCTTGCATTATTGTTGATATTGAAATTTTCTGCAAAACAATTAAACCAAGTTAACGTTGATTCCGCAAATGTTGACTTGCCATCAACCGACACTGATAATTCCTGATTGCGATCCTTGGATTCAAAGGTGGTATCAGAGCCTGGTGCTCATTGATTTAGATCAATTGATCTATCAGTGTTAGTTGTGTTTAATTGTTTTAAATTCTATAGATTTCAGTTGTTACTGATTAGATCTATTGTTTTTAAAAGGGATTTGTGTGAAACTTGTTTGTCGTTCAACAGTAGTTGGTGAGATTAACTTGGAACTATATTCAAATCAATTGAATAGCAGACCCTGTTGATCATCTTAATCAATTAACATCTCAGATCTTAATCAATCATGAGCAACTTCAGTGGATCATCTTACCAACGACCGAAGTTGGAAACAAAAGCAGACTTCAAATCATGGAAGATCAAGTTTAGAAATCATGTAAATTATACAGATTCTGACTTATGGGTATCTATAACAGAAGGTCCTTATATTCCACCCACCCTTGGGCCGGATTATAATGATAACAATCAACCCATTAGCACAAAAGATCTTTCACCTGGTGATATTAAGAAGGTTAAAGTTGATATCAAAGCATATAACCTGCTTAGTATGGCTTTGCCAGAAGAAATATTGATCAGATGTGAAAATTACAAAACAACAAATTCCTTGTGGAAGATTCTTCATACACTTTGTGAAGGAAGTGATGAAATCCGAAGCATTAGGAAAGACACCCTTCGTTCACAATATGAAACCTTTCATCATATTGAGGGTGAATCAATTCCTCAACAACTCCACAGGTTTATGCAACTTATCACAGAAATGAACATTCTAGAGTTGAAATACACAAATGAGGAATTGAACAAGAAAATGCTCCATACTTTACCAAAAAGTTGGAAGCAAACTGTATCCATGTTCAAGAATACCATAGATCTAAAAGCAGTCGGACTAGACACTCTAGTGGCTAAAGTTGAGGCTCTTGAACTGGATGAGATATCAAGAAACAAGAGTATAAGAACTCATGTATCACCATATCACTTTAAAGAAACAAGAAGTGTCAGGATCAGCGATCACAAGTTTGATGTATTAGAGTGTAATGCAGCGGAATGTAATCAAGAAATGGTCAAATTATAGCAAGAGTTTGTTATTTGTAAACAAAAATGAGAGAATATGTATCTGTGATAAAGAATGTTTCAATAATGCCCAATATTATTGCTAAATCATTCACAGTTACAATAAGGTTGGCACTCCTTATATAGAGTGCAATCACTGCTGCAATCACGGGATGGTGATTACTAGCAGATCTAGTACAAAAATAACTAATACTTAACAAACTACTGAAATGTTCACAACTACTGAGAACATGTCAGAGTGCTAAGTATAAAACATAAAACAACTGAAAAGAAACTACTGATACTACAACGACTGAAGAACAAACTCTTCAGTCGTTTTACAAAACTACTGAAAAGAGAAAATATAAAACTACTAAAAGCAAACCGTCACAACTACTGAAGAAGTCCTCTTCAGCTGTTATGACAATGTTTGATACTTTGTCTTCAGCACTTGTCTTCAGACTTTGTCTTCAGTACATGTGTCTTCAGACTTTGTCTTCAGTACTTGTCTTCAGACTTCGTAATCAGTTGTTGTCTTCAGCTGTTGTGGACTTCAGTAGTTGTTGTGACGTCTGTGGGACTTAAAGGTTTTTCTGATCCGGCTCATTGGTTCTTTTGGTCCAACAAACTCCCCCTGAACCAATGCAGCCAAAACCTTTAACTTTATTGAGGTCCCATTATTGTTGGCAAAATGGTTGGTCTTTTTCCTTCTTGATCAGTTGAGAAGATGACCCATATAAGCACCGGCCTGGAAGTAAGTCTCTGATGATTTGGTTGGCAAAGTATGGATCGGAGCTCTGTATTGGGGAATTGGACACTGAGCTGTTCCCCCATCCATGAGACTCACTTCCCATGTATAAGCCTGTAGGATTCTCTGGTGTATGCTCTGAGAAACATGATTTGTTCTTCCATAGTAAGATTCTCTGGTTCACCATCGAACAATCCTTCACGCCCATACAGCTCTGAGATATATTTGGCCTGTTTGCCATTTTTGAGCTCAACTGTTGTGATCTGTCTGTAGGCAAACTCATCTGGGTGATTACCTTCAAGTAACAGACTGAGCTCATTCTGTTTGAAGTTCTCAAGCTTCTTGTAGACTAACCCCTTCTTGATTACTCTGTTTTCTAACATCTTTTGGGGAGGCTGTTTAGTCTCATAAGCCTTCTTGAAGTCTTCTACAATTTCCCAGGGTGATACTACAAGGACCACTGTGATCTCTTCATCTACGATCCTTTTTATCTGGCCCTTGTATCTTGCAGGAATGTCCTTCTTCACAATTCTGTGAGCCACCCTAGGATCAGGCCATATCCTCACCTTTTCCTTTTGATATTGAAATGTGTTGGCAAGGTTGTACAGTCTCAGAGCTTCTTTCTTCATACTTATTATTGATGAAGAAGCAGCATAAGTTTTGTCTATACTCTTCAGCATCTCCTCATCATGAAGCCTTTGCAGCTGCTCTTCTTCTATCTTTACTCTCACAGTTTCCATCTGTGAGGTGGGAGTGATGGGCATAGATTTGGCTTTAGGCAAAGTTAGGACTGCAGAAAGAGGCAACCTATCTTCTTCCTCATCATCCTCTTCATCTTCTTCTTCTAGCCTCAACATCCTTCTCTTCTTCTTCCTGGATGCATCATCGGCTGTTGGTTTTGAGGGTAAAGGAGTTGGTTTAATGGGTTGTGGTAGTGGTGATTTTGAAGTGGTAGGTTTTGCAGGTTGTTCTAGCATTCTTGTAATGAGTGAGGCTTTGGAGTATTTTGCTAGTTCGTTTCTGTTCCCAGCCCTGCTTCATTTAGTGCTTCAATCACTAATCCTTTAGTGTATGCTTCAGACGTACAGATCTTGGTGGTTATTGCCAAGATACTGTCCCTGGTCCATGACTTAATCTCTATCAATGATCTTCCAAGATACTTTGCAATGAATCTGATCATGATCTCCAGTCTTTCTCTTTCTAACACATCATAACTTGCCCATCTTGAGTTAATTTCTTCAACTTCAAGTCTTCTAATCTCTGAGTCAAGCTGTGCAGTATCGAACCCTTGTCTGTATAGTTGGTCAATAATGGAGTCCATAGATTTACTATGTGTAGCATCCGCCATTTTGACCATCTCATCAAGTTGGAGTTCTTTTTCTTTTCTTTCAATCTTCCTCTTCTTATATGTGATGTGAAAGTCTTTGTGACTTTCACTCACTTGATCAGTGTCAGCTCCCTTCACATACTCTTCCTCCTTCTCAGTCTCTTTCACAACCTCTTCTTCCTCCTGTTCTCTCTCTATCAATATGCTCTTCCCTTTGTCTTTTACTAACTGACTCTCCCCCTTTTTGGTTGCATTGGTTGCAAGGGTTTGAGTAGTAGAAAGCCTTGTGCTCACAATCTCCTCCACCAGTGGCTGTATGATTGAGGGAAGTCTGTCATCCAAGGTTTTGATCACAATGTCGGTGATCATTGGGGTGATGAGAGGTAGGGATTTATGAAAGATAGCAGCTGTTTGCTCAGAGGGGTTCTGTCCCTGAGAAGCAGTGCCAGAGGTAGAGGCTGGTGGATTGAATGTTTTTAGTGGCTGAGTGTTTAGGAGACCTTCAGGTGAAGGTGCCATCTGTGGGTGTATGGTGGTATCAGATGGACTTGCTTCTTGAGAGAATTGGTCAAGTAGTCTTTGTAGTCTACTGACTTCTTCCTCAAGAATTGTGTTCTGGGCTAGAACATCATAAAAGAAGCCCAGGTCATCATCAGCAGATGCTGAATCACCTGACCTCCTGCTAGTAGCAAGATGTACATGCCCTGGGTGTAGACCAGATGTAGCATGTGCCCCTTTTTCTTGGAACTGGGGACTTCCAGCCTCAGGACGATGTCCTTCATCAGCTGTTGCCTCTGATGAGGTCTTAGCCATGTTACCAGCCTCAGTCTGATCATGTGCTGATGCAGAAGAGGTGGCAGCCTCACCAGATATTCTTATCTCCGTATCTACACTAGGAGACTGAACATTTAAACCCCTGTGCTGTGGGTTGTCAGAAGCATGTTGATCCTCTACCTCAATATCTGTGGTTTTCCCTTTAGGTGGTTGTTGGGGAGGAGGAGAGGCATGCAGCTGAGTCAGCACATTTGCAATTATAAGTGTTGGACTTTGGGGGGCATTTTCATGAGGAGATAGGGTAGTATGCACCTGGGGAGAATGGTGTGTTTCAATGGCAATCTCCTCAAATGAGGAAGATTCCAGATTTGTGGGTACCCCTTCTTTGGTTGCTTCAGGTTCCTTTTGAGAGGAATCCTGAGCGGCTGTGGCTGGGTGAGTCTCTGATACTACTGGGGGGTTTACACCAGCAAGTATATCCTGTCTTGGTGGTACAGGAGCATCTTCAGGGGACTCATCTTCCTGAATAGCTGTTTTGGTTCGTTTTGTTTTTGGTTTGGTGGGGACTTTGGATTTTGTGGTGGTGGCTGTGGGTTCCAGCTGCGTGGGTTTGCGCAGCTTGGCAGCCATTTTGAGTGATTGGTCAGAGTTGTGCCGGGAGTATACTTCAGGCAATACAGCCATAGCAGGGACTCCCAGGCCAACAAGTCCCTCAGCTTGAAGCTGGTTTTCAATTATGGCCATTATGAACCGAGGATATAATATCCAACGGTTAGAAAGTTGTTTTTGGGCCATATCCTTGAGCTCTAAGAATAGTATTTCAGAAAAATTTAAAGGTTGTTGCTCAAGGATAGAGTACAATACCTGTTGCCACCTTGTGGACATTTGATCCCATGATGAAGTCTTGGGGGCCAGGCAGACATTGACCATATGAAAGATAAGCCGTTCAGCATCCTGGAAATGTTTCTTCAATATGGTAGAGGCACTCAGGTTGCCTTCGTATCCATGGTGGGCAAATGATAGATCAGTGGTGCCCTTTGGATAGCTAGTCGGGAAAGTGGCATCATCCAGATTGAGGGTTTGGCGAAGAATCTCTGGATTGATGACCACCTTTTGGCTATGGACAAACGAATGAAGTGACTCTGTGTCATTCTCCTCAGAGACAAGAGTGACGTTTGTCCAGAATTGGCTAAGGGATTCGGCATATATGGTGGGGTTTATCAGAAAAGCTGTTTTGTAAGGTGACTGGACCATTAAATCAATGGCGTTGTGAAACTTGGTCCAGTATGGTGATTTGGTAAGGTGAGCGACACAGTTGTGTCGTGGTTTTAGTTGCATGGTCGCCATGGATGAAGAGAGGGTACAGAGTTTTTGAACGTTAGGTTTGAGAGGAAAGGTGAGAAAAACTCTGGTGAGATAAGGTATTTATAGGGTAGGGTTATGAACCGACTGAAGGTTTTGGTGTTAGTCATCATTTGGTGAAACTAGTGATGACGTGGCATTAACTTTCAGAGGTTTGAAATGACTGACCGTATTGGTGTGATCATCAGTTGTTATAAAACAACTGAAGACTTGGGTTTAACCGTCAGACATTGAAACAGCTGAAGTCTTTGATTTAGTCTTCAGTAGTTATAAAACTACTGAGGACAATTCCGACTTCAGGTGGTGAAACAACTGAGGACATGGTGTTTGTCATCAGTAGTTGTTAAACTACTGAAGACAGTGGTTTTGTCATCAGTTGTTGTAAACAGCTGAAGACTTAGTGGTAGTCTTCAGTAGTTGTAAACTACTGAAGACATAGCTGTGGCTTCAGTTGTTTAGAAACAGCAGTTGTAGAAACAACTGAAGAGAAATTACTCATCAGCTGTTGTCGTCAATTCATAGCTTTTCAGCTGTTTCAGTCTGACCTCCACAAATCCGAGTTTGATGTTTCATTGGTCATCAGTACTTATCTGCATTTCTGACATCAGCAGTTAGTTACATCAGCTGTTGTGATTTCATCAGCTGTTATAACTACATCAGCTGTTTTAACAAATGAAGTACTTATATATGACATGGTTACCAATGATCATCAGTATTTATTACTGAGATTATCGGTAGTTGTCACTTATTCTAGCTGCAGCATACCAAGCCTTAACACCAGGTTGTGGAAAGTTGAACTATCCAAAGGCTTAGTAAAAATGTCTGCAAGCTCATCAGCACTAGGAACAAATTTTGGATCAATCAGACCTTTTTCAAAACAATCTCTAATAAAATGGTGTCTGATTTCAATATGTTTAGTCCTAGAGTGCTGGACAGGATTCTTGACAATACAAAGAGCTGAAGAGCTGTCCATTAACAATGGAGTCTTAGTCTCAGTTATGCCATAATCCAATAATTGGTTTTGAAGCCATAATACCTGAGATGTACAACTTGCAGCAGCAATGTACTCGGCTTCAGCAGTTGATGTAGCAACTGAGGTTTGTTTCTTACTCTGCCAAGAAATCAAACAGTTGCCTAGGAATTGGCATCCACCAGAAGTTGATTTCCTGGTCAACTTACACCCTGCATAGTCACTGTCAGAAAAAGCAACTAATTTACCAGAATGTCTAGTAGAATACCATAAACCTAGAGATGGAGTGCCTTGCAAATATCTAAAGATCCTCTTGACTGCAATCAAATGAGACTCCTTAGGTGCAGCCTGAAATCTAGCACAAACACATGTAGCAAACATAATATCTGGTCTAGAAGCTGTTAAGTACATCAAGGACCCAATCATACATCTGTAAAGTGTTTCATCAACCACTTTACCTTTCTGATCTGTATCCAGTTGTGTGGTGTTGCACATGGGAGTAGAACAAGGTTTACAATTTTGTAAATCAAATTTTTCCAAAAGATTTTTTGTATATTTGGACTGATGAATGAAAATTCCATCAGCCTTTTGTTTGATTTGCAAACCCAGAAAGAATTGTAATTCCCCCATTGCACTCATTTCAAACTTTTGTTGCATCAACTTTGTAAAGCATCACACAACTGTGGATCAGAAGATGCAAAAATAATATCATCTACATAAATTTGAACAAGTAATTATGCTGCCCTGCTTTCTTAATGAATAAAGTTTTATCTATGGTGCCTCTAGTAAAATTATTTTCAAGAAGAAAGTTTGATAATGTCTCATACCAGGCTCTAGGAGCTTGTTTCAACCCATAAAGAGCCTTATCAAGCTTATACACCCAATTAGGATGTTTGTTGTCCTCAAAACCTGGTGGTTGACATACATAAACCTCTTCTTTAATTTTCCCATACAGAAAAGCACTTTTGACATCCATTTGAAAAACTTTAAGATTTTGATAAGCAGCATAAGCTAAAAACAATCGAATTGCTTCCAGTCTGGCTACAGGAGCAAAGGTTTCATCATAATCAATACCTTCTTCTTGTGCAAACCCCTGAACAACCAGTCTGGCCTTGTTCTTAACAATAAGCCCATTTTCATCAGTCTTATTCCTAAACACCCATTTAGTGCCTATTGCACACTTACCTGGAGGTAGAGGAACCAGTTCCCACACTTGTTGTTTCTTGAACTGAAGAAGCTCAAGCTGCATGGCATCAACCCATCCATTGTCCTTTAAAGCAATGTGATAATTCTTTGGCTCTTGCTGACTAATGAAGAGAGCATAGAAGCAGAAATTTGACAATTGACTTCTTGTTGATACTCCAGCAGTGATATCACCAATGATTTGAGACATAGGGTGATTCTTCAGATCTTGGTACACAATGAGATCAGTGCAAGTGTTTGTAGCAGGCTCAGCAGCAACAGATGGTGATGGTGAAGTATTTCCTTGAAACCAATCAGTAGATGGTAGTTCAAAGGAAGTTGAAGTTGTAGAAATCTCATCAGCATTTGTTGTGGATTGTGCTGCTGGAGCTACAGGAACATCAGGTCTAGCTGAATCAGGCAGTTGATCAGTAAATCTGAAGAGGTGAGTACTACTATCATCATCATCAGCACCAGCAGTACCACCAGGTGGAGAACTGTTGACAGGAGCAACAGCAGGAGTTTGATGAGGAGCATATTGTAGTATGTCCAAATCAAATATCTCCACAGGGTTTTGTGGAATCTTGTCCTTTGGAGATTCATTAAACTTAACATGTAGAGTCTCTTCAACCATCTTTGTTCTACAGTTGAAGACTCTGTATGCTTTGCAAGTTGATGAATAACCAACAAAATATCCTGCATCCACCTTAGAATCAAATTTTTGGAGTTGATCCCTTGTGTTGAGAATGAAACAAGGACATCCAAAAGCTCTAAAGAATGAAATTAGAGGGGCCAAATGATGAAGAACTTCATATGGAGTTTTCATCAACCTCTTATTCACTAGAGCTCTATTTTGTACATAGCAAGCTGTATTGATAGCTTCAGCCCAAAAAGTCATTGGCAATCCAGAGTCAGCCAACATGGACCTTGCAGCTTCAATAAGGGTCCTGTTCTTTCTCTCCACTACTCCATTTTGTTCAGGAGTTCTTGGAATGCTAAAATGCCTCTTGATTCCCTTTGAGAGGTAGAACTCATCAAGTGTATTGTTTCTAAATTCTGTTCCATTATCACTTCTAATACACTTGACTGAGAGGGAATACTGCTTCTCAACATACAACACAAAGTTGATAATCTTCTGAGGTGCTTCATCCTTTGAATGCAAGAAGAAAGTCCATACAAATCTGGAGTAATCATCCACAATTACTAGACAGTATTTCTTCTTAGCCATACTCATCACTCTCACAGGACCAAAGAGATCCATGTGAAGAAGCTGTAAGCAGGCTGTGGACTTAGGTTCTTCTATGGAGGGAAATGAAACTTTGTGCTGTTTTCCTTTTAGACAAGCAGTGCAGTCATCTTCACATTTAAACTCCTTCATAGGCAATCCCCTTACTAAACCATGGTTGATCAGCTGATTTATGTTTTTGAGATTAACATGACCCAGCCTTCTATGCCATAGTGTAGATTCTTGAGGGGAAGCCTTGGAAAATAGGCAAGGATGGCCTTTGAGATCTATTTTCTTAGAAAGATCTAAGGCATACACTCTTCCTGTCCTGTTGGCCTTAAGGAGAGTGTGTTTATCCAACACCTTGTCAATCAAACTCAGAACTTTGGATGACAGAATCCGGCAGTTCTGACTTGTGAAAAGAGCAACATGGCCTTTGTCACACATTTGACTGACACTCAAGAGGTTGTACTTGAGATTTTCCACATGGTTAACATCATCAAACTTTATTTCCCCATTGGAAACAAAGCCTTTGCCGATGATGTAACCCTTTGCATCATTGCCAAAAGATACAAATCCCTTCCTTCCTTGAGAGTAGTCATTAAGAAGTGATCTGTTTCCTGTCATATGCATGGATCCTCCACTGTCTACATACCAGATGCCTCTGTGGCATGTTGAAGAACCCTGCAGAACAAAGCAAATTAGTTAGATTTTGAGACCCAAACCTTTTTGGTTTTGGGCCTATTCACATCAACAGATGGTGGACTAACAAGTTTGCTGGAAATAACAGCTTGAGAGGAAGAAGATGGTGGAGAAGAGGAATCCTTTGGCTTGGACCTCCTTTTCTGTGGATTCAACATAGGAACATCTAATTGGTTGACTCTTCCCAATAGATGTTGAACCATCATAACCAGCTGTGTCTGATTTTGTGATAAAGCTTTCAGCTCTTCAGACACATTAGCACTGGAGTTTGATAAGTTCTTATGTTGCACCTTCTTCTTTTGAGCAACCTCAGCTGTTACCTGTTTAACCCCTTCCTTTTTGGATTTCTTTTTGGACTTAAGGATTACAGGATTTGATGTTGCTGGTACAAATGTGGCTTTAAACTCATTTTTCATTTTAACCATTTTCTCTTTAATTTCATCTTTATGTTTGAGTTTGGATCCTCTTTTGTACCAACAATCATCAGTGAGATGATTAAACAAACCACATACTTCACATGGTTTCTTTTTCATCTTATGTTGATCATCAACTAAAGAGGATGAAACTACTGAAGACTTGCTCTTCAGTACTTTGGAAGCACTATTTGCTTTCTTGACTTCCTCTTTAGTAGTCTTCAAACTCTTTCTACTGACAGTTTTCTTTTCAGTGCTGTCAGTAGTTGGAGCTTGAACTTCAGGAGTTAAATCTTGCTCTCCAGTCCTTTCAGGACTTTCAGAAATAACTCCTGAGTTGACCAACTCTTTGATCATGTGAGTGTCAGCAATTGAACCATCAACATTAGCTGATAGGTTCTGAGAGGGCTTAGTGCTGACTTCAACTTTTGATGATGCTTTATCAAAAAGTGAATCACATGATGAGGTGGATTGGTTATTGCTTTCTCCATCAGATTTCACCTCTACTCTTGGAGCAAAATCTGTAGGAGGAGCAGTGTGATTATAACCAATGCCAAACTTCACATTGGAAGCTGATTGCTTACTAAGAAGCATCTCAAAACCTTTGCATGATTGTACCCATCGATCACACTCTACTTGGGTGACTGCAAGGGTTTCTTTAAGACTTTTCTGGTCTTCCAGAATAACCTCTAGCTTAGCCTTTTCATCATTTAATTGGCATTTAAGCTTATAAATCTCATCATTTTTACTATTAAGAGCAGACTCATACTCAGCTTGTCTTTTGGAAATTGTTTTCTCAAACTCAAGTTTTTCATTTATTAATGCTACATTTGCCTCTCTAATAGAGACAAAGGCAGCAATGCAAGATTCAGAACATAACTTGGCTTTAGCCTCTGAAGATACCTGAGTTACCTGTGAAGATGATGCAGTTGAGCAGGAACCCTCAGTTGATTCCAGAGCCATAAGTGCCAGATTTCCAAAAGGACTATCACCACCATGTTGATCAGCACTTGTGAACAGTTGTTCATGACCAGACATGTCATCTGGCAAGCTGCTCCAATCAACAACTTCTGGGGTGAAGAAGCTATGTTGTTGAGGTTGAGGGGGTTGATGAGATGGTTGAGGTTCTGGGAGTGCATGAGGTTGTGGTACCATAGGAGCTTGAACTTGACTGGTTTGTGGCATGTAATAACACGGGTAAGGGTAAGGCATTTGACCCTGAGGAACAAAATATGCAGGAGATTGTAGTTGAGACTGATGACTAGAATTGACAGGATGTTGCCCTTTGTTTTGTTGACTATTGCTAGGAAAAGTCACAAAAGGTGCAGAGGAATTAGATCCAGATGATCTACATTCTCTAGCAAAGTGTCCAAGCCTTTGGCATCTGTGACACCTCAACTTACTCTTGTCAAAACCAACTTTGGTTTTGCCAGAGAGTCCTGGGAACTTTCTTCCAGTTCTTTTGTAGAACTTCTGAGATCTGATATTTATCAAGGCCATTTGGCTCAAAATATCCATCTCTTCTAAGTCATCATCAGCAATCCCCTTGAGATCATCCATGATGAAGCATAGATTGTCATTATTACACCCAGAAAATTGACTATCAACACTCACAAATGCTGAATCAGAAATGTTTGAAGAGAAATCAATATGCTCATCATACTGGCATTCAGATGAAGCATATTCTGACTCATGACTAACCAGAGCAGTGTTGCCTGGTACAAAGTCCTCAGTGAGCTTACCAGATGAAGACAGTTTTCTCTTTTGTTCTATCTCTCTCTCAAATGTGAGCAATTTCCCATGAAGTTGGGTGAGAGATAGTTTGTCCAAATTTGCACTGGAGCGTAGGACAATGGTATATGTATCCCATCTCTCAGGCAGTGATCTGAGAAATCTGTTATTCATCTGAATATTAGTATACTCATGTTTGACCATTTTCAATTCAGAGATCAAACAAGAGAACCGCTCAAACTGTTGAGTCAGTGTCTCACCCTTCCTATGAGAGAATGTCTCATATTGTTGGGCAAGGATCTCTCTATTATTTGCCAAGACCTCATCTGTTCCTCCAAATTGTTCTTTCAAGGCATTCCAGAGGTCATGGGCAGATTCATAATGCATTAGCCCAGAATAAATTTCATTGGGTAGTGCCATGGCCAGAATTCCATGAGCTTTTGCATCTATCTCAAACAATTTCTTATCCTCATCTGAGTATTGATCCTTCCTCTTCGGAACCATTTGATTGGTTTCCGGGTTATTCACCATAGGCTTGTGTGGACCATGTACCACTGATGTCCAACAACCTGAGCTGTTAACAGACAGGTGATGGAGCATACGACGTTGCCATATGTTATACTCATTCCTAACCAGCATTGGAGGCTTGGTTGAGGAACCAGTATTGTGAGGATCATTGGAAGGAGTAGTCATTTTGGATCCAAAAACAATTTTATTCAAGCAAAAAAAATTTTAGACACACCACAACAAACTCAATGAAAACCAAGAATAAGTCTCAGGATGAATGATTAAAAGCACAGAAAATTCAATCTCTATAACAGTTTCTTGCAAAAATGCTAATTCACTCAAACTTGGATCTTGAAGAGCAGTTTCAATGATCAATTATTAGATCGATCAATGATTAACCTGCTCTGATACCATTTGTCAGGATCAGCGATCACAAGTTTGAAGTATTAGAGTGTAATGCAGCGGAATGAATCAAGAATTAGTCAAATTATAGCAAGAGTTTGTTATTTGTAAACAAAAAGAGAGAATATTTTCTGTGATAAGGAATGTTTCAATAATGCCCAATATTATTGCTAAATCATTCACAGTTACAATAAGGTTGGCACTCCTTATATAGAGTGCAATCACTGCTGTAATCACGGGATGGTGATTACTAGCAGATCTAGTACAAAAATAACTAATACTTAATAAACTACTGAAATGTTCACAACTACTGAGAACATGTCAAGAGTGCTAAGTATAAAACATAAAACAACTGAAAAGAAACTACTGATACTACAACGACTGAAGAACAAACTCTTCAGTCGTTTTACAAAACTACTGAAAGAGAAAATATAAAACTACTGAAAGCAAACCGTCACAACTACTGAAGAAGTCCTCTTCAGCTGTTATGACAACGTTTGATACTTTGTCTTCAGCACTTGTCTTCAGACTTTGTCTTCAGCACTGTGTCTTCAGACTTTGTCTTCAGCACTTGTCTTCAGACTTTGTAATCAGTTGTTGTCTTCAGCTGTTGTGGACTTCAGACTTTGTAATCAGTTGTTGTCTTCAGCTGTTGTGGACTTCAGTAGTTGTTATGACGTCTGTGGGACTTAAAGGTTTTTCTGATCCGGCTCATTGGTTCTTTTGGTCCAACAGTAGAGAAGGTCTAGGATAAGATGGGTGTCTCAGCTGTAAGAGGAGCCACTTGTATTGGAGTTGATTGGGCTGCCTCTTCATGCACTTCCTCAGGTTGATCTGACTCAGCCTGAGGTGTAGAGGTAGATGATTTAGGCTTTTTCTTCTTAGACTTTGGTTTAGAAGCCATCATCTTCTTCCTCTTAGAGGACTTTAACTCAGAAGACTGGTCTGCAGCACCTTGTTGATCATCATTGTTTCTCTCAGTTGGGACTTCCTCTCACTCAGGTTCAGAAGGAGAGGGAGGTTGACCCTGCTGTGGATTAGAAGATGAAGCTTGCTGAGGCTCAGCAGGAGGTCCGGGTTGTGTTGTCTCAGGTTGTTCAACCTTAACCTCCACTTCAGGTGGGACTTGACTTGAAAGAGAGTGTAAGTCAATCAGTTCTCCACTCTTGATCTTCTGCTTGATTACCCTTATATGCTCATCCATTGTGGATAGAGACATAGGGCCAAGTCTCCTTCTGGAGAATCCATACAGCTTCAAGAAGCTCATCATCCTTTGTCTATCAGCAGACTTCTTCATACTCTTTTGGATGATGGCTCTTGACTTTGCAGCTTCTTCCCTTAGCTTCTTCTTGGTTGTCTTTCTCTCCTTGACTAACTCAAGCTCAAGTTGTTTTAAGTACTCAAACTCAACAAAGTCATAGGACAAGGGAAGAAGTGCATCTGCCTGATAGAAGCCTGTGGCACTCAGGTAGTTGATCACTTTGATCCTATCTTCTTCTTTGTCTACCTGAGGTTCTTGTGGAACCACATCTTCTTGTACATGACTTTCTTGAACTGGGGAGAGAGTAGGAGCATGCTTGTAGAGTCTTTTCTGTCTCTTCTCCTCTTTGAATTGGAGAAGTAACCTTGCATCCTCTTTTTCTTTCATCTCTCTTGATACTTCCATGTCAGCCAGTTTATTTAGCTCATCTAAGGGGAGAGAAATGATATTGTCTATGTCATAGTTCCTTGACTGCAGATAATTTATCCTGACTGCCCTTAACTCATCATTCTGAGTATCTGGTCTGGGCGCAACCCTGATAGCAGACTCCATGAGTCTTGAAGACTAAGTAGAGGAACTTTCTCCCCTCAGCCTCCTTTTCCTCTCTCTCTCTCTCTCTCCTCCTCCTCAATCTCCTCAGATGTCATCTTTCTTTTCCCTTTGTCACTCACAGACCTTTGTGACTCAGGGTGGAGAGAGCTTTGGCCGTCGTTACTTGTTGCAGCATCTGAGCTCAGGCCAGAGAAAGGTTGAGAAGCACCTTCCCCAGCAGGTGTCTCAGAAGGAGTGTGGATCTCTACAGCAGTTGATGATGATGAGACAAGGGTCTCAGGTTCTGCCACTAGGCTTTCAGTAAAGGTTTCCCCTATGAAACTAATCTTAGGATCTGCCTCAACATCCAGTTGACCGATGGTATTACCTGATTGCCTAAGTCCCTTCTTAAGCTGAACTCTACAGTGATCCTTTTTTGGATTCTTTGAGCCAGTCTGTCAGCTTGTCTTGATTTGCTTGGGTTGACAAGTGGCATGTTGACTAGATCCAGAGTTTCATAGAAGTTCAGGTTTGAAAATCAAATACTTCTTGTTGCCCTTGAACTCTGTGAAGAATAAGGGCTCTTCTATCAGCATCATACCTCCACTCAATGATGTAGTTTGAAGTTCCTTGAGGTGGGGATGACATATCCCTTTGTATACCTTCCTCAAAGAGACTCATGATGATAGAGTCTATAGAGTCCACATTAATGTGAACTTGAGGAAGTTGCTGAGAATGCACAATTGCAAGTGAGGATGGTGAGTCCTCAATGTCCATTCTCTGTGAAGAACTCCCAGGTTCTGTGGCTGCAATGACTTTCTCCCCCTTTTTGGTAGCATCACCCACTTGCATAGGTGAGCTAGAGGATAGATCAATCACATCCACAGGTTCTTGTGTTCCTGGTTGAGCTCTTCTTAAAGGTCTCCCAGCTAGTTTTTCCTTAAGATATGAAATCTCAAGTTGCTGATCATTGACCCTGTTGTGTAAGGTAGTCACCTGAGATTCAAGGTGACTGACCTTTGAGACTAGGTAAGTGCATGTTTTGGACAATTTGTGCACCATTAGTCTTACATTCCCCTATCTTCATCAAGAGACTCATTGGGGGATGAGATTATTGGACCAAAGTCCTCTCTATCACCACCAGCTTGAGGTTCTTGGCTGCTGGTTTTCCTCTGCTCACTGGCAATCTCAGTTAAGATGTCAGTGGGCTGAGTTGCCATGGTTGAGGTCTTAATGATGTAATCACTTGCAAAAGTGAGAGCCTCTTCCATATGGATGTCCTGAACAGGTTCAGAAGTATCCACCTCAGTTATAGGTGACTGATGTTGGCTAGACTGAGGAGACTCAGGAGTACTCATCTCTCTTTGAGTAGGGGAAGAGAAGAGAGACTCATGGTACTCACTGAAACCTAAGTCTTCATCAGTATAAAAGGAAAGGTTGGGAATGGGTTGATTAAGATCTAAAGGCTGGGGATGGTAACTGTCCCCTGAAGGTTGTTCACTTGAGTGTTGAGACTCAGAGTGAAGGCTTAAGGCAGTTGCGCTTGTGAGCTCATCAGGGTGAGCATGAGGAACCTCAGCCCTGATAGTTGAAGAGATGGGAGTGGTTTGCTCCTCAGGGGAAGTGGGAGCTCTAGTGTCCACTTCCTCCTTTAAAGGTGTGTATATGGGGACCTGCACAGACTCAATAGCTTGAGCAGGGGTTCGTTTGGACTTTCTTTGGTAGGTGAGGGTTACTTGAGGTCTTTTTAGTGGTAGAGAGGTAGAAGGTGTGGGTTCAACACTAGCTTGTCTTGCTAGGTTGTCACCTTGAGCAATGAGCTCTAACATTTTGAGGACAAGGGCTATTTCTACCCCTGAGAAGCCTACAGTTGGCTTCTTCATGATTTTAAAGATGTCGGGCTTCATCTGTCCCAATTTAAGAATATTATTTGTTTCCATCAACTGTGAGCCCAGTTCACAGTTGAGAATGTGTTGAACATATCTAGGAAACATATAATACTCTAAGGAGTCCAAATTAGCAAGCAAGTTTGTATAAACAAATTGAGAGTACCTGAACTTGACCCCTTGAACCATTCCATGCACTATGAAGGAGAGATCCTCAGAAATCTGGTCCCACCCTCCATGCTTGTTTGACAAGCTATGGATAACCACATGGAGTAGGTATTTTCACTGGGATGAGACCTTCCCTTTCCAGAAGGTCTTTACAGAGAAATCTCCATCATAGTCCATCTGCTCAAAGGAATGATTGATAGCTTCCTTTGGGAAGGACAACTCACCTTCTTCATCATCCAGCTGCAAATGAGTGTTGATGATGGCCGGAGTGATGAAGATTGTCCTCCCTTGCACTATGGCAGACAGTGCCTTCTCCCCATCCATGATGACCTCTTGGCAGGTCTTCCAAAATTTAAGCAAATAATCCTCATAGGGAGTAGGATCAATGGTTAGGAAGGTGAAGTAATTTGATAGATTTAAGAACTGGCAAATCTCTGAGAAACTTTCATCTTTCTCAGAGCTTAATAGAGCAACCTGGTTGTGTTGCCTGTGAAGTTGCATGGAGAAATCTGGGTTGTTTCTGCGGTTAAGGTTGGCCATTTGAGAAGCTTAAAGATGAAGAAAGGTGAAAAGCAAAGGCGGTTTGGGAATTAGGTCAGAGGAATAGTAAATTGAAGAATATAGTGAGGGAGAGGGGGAACCGTTGGGTATTTATATGAAAAGGATTTGAACCAAAGTTAATGAAAGAGGATAAACTTTGAAATTCGAATGTCGGTCTCACCTATGAAAAAGTAGTTTACTTTTGCTCAAAAGTAGTTTTCTTGGAATTCGAAAAGCTTCCGAAGGTAAATTATCTTCGGAAGTTTTAATGAAAAAGCTTCCGAAGCTAAAATGACTTCGGAAATTTTTCTGAGAATCTTGAAAATTTTGCTTCGGAAGGGAAATAAACACTTGAATGCTTTGTATATAAAACAACAAAGCTTCCGAGAGTTAATTTTGCTTCGGGAGGAAAAAGTCCTTAAAAACAAATAAGTGTCTGAGACAAGTATTTAAGCTTCAGAAGATAGATTTAGACTTCTTCCGAAGGTAAAACTTCTTAGACAGTTATTTATTTTGAAGACATGATTTTCTTCCGAAGTTAAAAATATATCTTCCGAAGGATCAAAAAATTTTCAAGAATCTAAGGAAAGTCTTCAAAAAGGATTTGATATCCAAAGAAAACATGAGCTTATGAGAGTAATGAACTAGACAACTTAGGACACTCATATTTTAAGAAATAATTAGAATTAGTTTTAAGAAAAGATCTACTCAAAGTTAATTATCCCAATAGCTGATATTAGATATTTAAATCTCTGTTCATCAAAAGCTTTTGTAAACAGATCAGCATATTGTTCATCTTATGAACTTTGACTAGTTTAATTAATCCCTTTTCATAGTTATCTCTTATTAAATGATACCTGATATTGATGTGTTTGGTCCTTGAGTGCTGCACAGGGTTCTCAGTGATAGAGATATCACTATTGTTGTCTATGTGGATAGGAGTCTCCTTGAAGTTAAATCCATAGTCCAGCATCTGATTTTGAATCCAAAGCACTTGAGCACAGCAACTTGCAGCAGCAATGTATTCAGCCTCAGCAGTTGATGCAGACACACAGGATTGTTTCTTGTATTGCCATGAGACAACCCTTCCACCAAGGAATTGACATCCCCCAGATGTAGACTTTGCAGTCATATTGCAACCACCATAATCACTATCTGTATAAGCATACGGATTGAAGTCAGGATTCTTTGGATACCATAAACCAAGTGTTGAAGCACCTTTGAGGTATCTTAAAATCCTTTTGACAGTGATTAGGTGAGACATCTTAGGGTTGGCTTGATATCTTGCACAAATACATGTAGCAAACATGATATCAGGCTTGCTAGCTGTAAGATATATAAGAGACCCAATCATAGCCCTATATAAGTGTTCATCTACACACTCCCCCTCAAGATCAGGTCCAAGGGAGTGGTTTATGGCTATGGGTGTCTTAGCAATCTTACAATCAGTCATGTTGAACCTCTTGAGTATGTCCTGAACATACTTTGACTGACTTATGAAGATGCCATCTTCAACTTGCTTCACTTGAATTCCCAGAAAGAAATTGAGTTCTCCCATTGCACTCATTTCAAATCTGTCTTTCATCAGCTTCTCAAAGTCTTTGCAGAGCTTTGGATTAGTTGAACCAAAGATGATGTCATCTACATACACTTGAACTAGCAATAAGTCATTTCCCTATCCTTTGATGAAGAGAGTTCCATCTATAGTACCTCTCCTGTATCCATGTTTACAAAGATACTCAGATAATGTCTCATACCACTTCGTGGGTGCCTGATGCAGCCCATAAAGAGCTTTGTCAAGCTTGCAGACATAATCAGGATGATCAGGGTCTATAAAACCAGGTGGTTATTTGACATATACCTCTTCATCAATCACTCCATACAGAAAAGCACACTTCACATTAAGTTGAAAGACCTTGAAGTTCTTGGATGCAGCAAATGCCAGGAATATCCTAGCAGCTTCTAATCTTGCTACAGGAGCAAAGACATCAGTGTAGGCAATCCCTTCTTCTTGTGTGTATCCTTGAACAACTAGTATAGCCTTGTTCTTGATGATGATGCCTCTATCATCCTTCTTATTCCTAAATACCCATTTGGTTCCAATGGTAGTCTTCCTATGAGGAAGAGGACAAAGGTTCCAAACTTTTTTCCTTTTGAATTTAAGCAACTCTTGTTGCATAGCTTCAACCCAACTTCCATCCTTTAGAGCCTCATCAACTCTCTTTGGCTCTATCTGGGATAAGAAACAAGAGTGAAGACAAACATTTGCTTCATGGGTTTGTCCTCTTGTTCTTACCCATGTGACAACATCTCCAATGATGTTTGTGGTGGGGTGAGACTTGTGGATCCTAAGCTGAGGGATCACAGCAAGTTGCTGAGAAAGATCCAAATTTGAGAAATTTAGATCTGGCATAGATGATTCACCCTCCACAGCACCACACTTATCAAGATTGACTTGATCCAATGAGTGTGTGACATCATTGATGTTGTCATCTATGGTGTGGTTATTAGCATCAAGGAATTTCTGATCACTTTCACCATCACCACTGTTGTCTTCCTCAATTGAGGTATCTTTATGTGGTTGTGGAGCCTCTGAGCTGGAATTTGAAGGCACCCCAGATGTATCAGCTGAATTTGTCATTGTAGTGCTGATAAAAACCTCATTTGCTGAAGTAGTTCCAACCGGAGCTGAAGATGTATGAGTTGAAGGTCTTCCTTGCTCAAATCTTGGATCAGGATCACCTGTATTTTAATTTTCTGCAGATCCTGAAACATTCTCACAAGATTTGTTAAAACAGTTGGTAACTAAATCAAGATCAAATAGCCAATCAGGACCAGAACCAGCTACACAGGGTGTGTGTTTATTGAAAGTCACATTGGCTGACTCCTCAACAATTCTAGTTCTGAGATTGTATACTCTATAAGCCTTAGCTTGGGAAGAGTATCCAATGAAATGTCCATCATCTGATTTCTCAGCAAACTTGTCAATTTGATCTTTGGTATTCAAGATGGTGCAAGGACATCCAAATGACCTGAGAAAACCAATGAAAGGTTTTCTCTTGTGCCAAAGTTCATAAGGAGTATTACTATGTGTCTTAACTACTAAAACTCTGTTTTGCACATAGCAAGCAGTATTTACTGCCTCTGCCCAGAAGGTGATGGGTAGTTTAGAGTCAGACAACATAGTTCTTGCAGCTTCAATTAGTGTCCTGTTTCTCCTCTCAGCAACACCATTTTGCTGAAGGAGTCCTGGGAGCACTATATTGTGTTGTAATACCTTTTTCATCACAAAATGTATCAAGGATTTGATTCTTGAATTCAGTCCCTTGATCACATCTTATGGTTTTGACCTTGTGATCACTTTGATTCTCAATTTTTAAGATGAAATTCTTCAGAATCTCAGGGGTCTCATCCTTAGTTCTAAGAAAGAAAACCCAAGTGAATCTTGTAACATCTGTGATCACCAAACAATAAGAGGTCCTTCCTAGACTCATTACACTGGTGGGGCCAAAGAGATCCATATGTAATAAGTGTAGGGGAGTAGTGATGGAGTTCTTTTCCTTAGGCTTGTGAGATACCTTATGTTGCTTCCCTTTCAGGCATGCAACACAATATCATCACTTGTAAACTCTTTCTTTGGCATTCTAGTTAACAAATCATGTTTAATTAGTTTATTCATGTTCTTAAAGTTTACATGGCACATTCTTTTGTGCCATAGGAAAGACTCATCACTATTGGCTTTAGCCAGAAAGCATGAAACTTCTCCAGAGGGAGATGTTTCTTGCAAATCCATCTTGTACATGTTCCCTTTCCTGGGGGCTCTAAGCAGGATGTGCTCATGAGGAATGACCATTCCAGGCTTGAGAACAATGCACTCATGCTCAGTAAAGAGCATGTTATGACTCTGATAAAAATTAGGATACACTCAGAAGATTATACCCAAGATCCATGACAAAGTTTACCTTTTCAATGCTGAGCTTACCATTTGTGATCTTGCCCCTTCCAGAAATGTAACCACTTTCATCTCCTCCAAAAGCAACTAGTCCTCCATCAATCCTCTCAAAGTTATGGAGTAGTGACCTATTGCCTGTCATGTGCCTGGAACAGCCACTATCAATGATCCAAACATTCTTGTTTGTCTTGAGCTGTTCCTGCACAAAGAAAATGATTAGTTACATTTGGAAACCCAAGCCTTATTTGTCTTGGGCTTACTAAGTATAATAGAAGGTAATGCAACAGTAATAGATCCTATGGTTGTGCTAGAAGGATCTTGAGCTGTTGTTGATGGAGAAACTTCAGTCACTTGGTCTTTCTTAGACTTCCACACCACCTTTGGAGTCTTGGACTTGACCTTCAAAACTTCGGAAGCTTTTGGGACTTCTGAAGTTTTAATGACTGAACCTTCGGAAGATTCTGCAGTCACTGCAGCAGACTTCAGTGCTTCGGAAGAATTCCTTTCTTCCGAGACCAACTTCTCTTCCGAAGATAATTTTCCATTTGCCTTCTTCTTTGATTTGGAGCTTCCGAAGGAAACAGACTTTCCTTCCGAAGCTTGAATCTTCTTGAAACTCTTTAAAGTCTTTGTCTTGGTCATATGGATAGTACTTTTAGGATTATATGGACAATCCTTAGTAATGTGAGAGGTACTTTCACACATGACACACAACATTTTCTTCTTCACAAGAGTCTCCTTATGAGAGCAAGACTGTCTTTGGTCACATCCTTTCTCCACCTTCATCTTTGCAGATGTTGAGACAGTTCTTATGGGCTTGGAACTGTTCTTGGAGTTTGATGGTCCAGGCTGTGCAGTAGTGGTACACAGCAGATCAGTCTTCTTCTTGGTACTGAGATGATTTGAACAAGAACCAGAACTCTTAGTTGAAAGGTTTTGGTTGATGTCTTCAGTCTTTACTACTTCAAATCCTGTAGAGATAAAAACTTGCTTCTGCTTAGAGTCAAAAGTAGCCTTGATCTCTTGAGCCTTCCTTGCTTTTTTTTGCTCTTCCTGATCAAGTTCTTTCTCATTGACTTGGTCATCACAATAATCTTCTTCTCCTCAGAAGGATAGTGGCCCTTCTTAGAATCCTCCTCTTCACTCTTCTCAGAGGAATTCTTCACTATCTTTTCTTCATCCTCTTCACTTATAGGATCTATGAGAGGAAGCTCATCTTCATAGTTCCACACCTAGGAGATCTTACAGACAAGATTGTGTGTGGAGGAGCTATCTCATTGGATCCCAGTCCCTGTCTATTTTGATAACACAACTTGTTGTGCAGGGATGAGGATATCATGTTCTTGAAGGTCTCTTCTTCAAGAACACTCTTTTCTGCCCTGGCTTTGCTGATCACAAGCTCAGCCTGGCACTCAGTCAGCTTGGTTATGAGATCTTTGATTTGAGTCCTAAAATCTGTATGCTCATGTTTCAGAACTGAAATGGTTTTCTCTAAGTCCTCTATCTTTAGTTTATAATCAGTTTCAGACTTTCTAAAATCAGATTTTAAAATGTTTAAGGACTCAAGATCAGATCTCATCTCCAAGTTATAGGACCTGTATCTGTTAACTTTAGCAATGCATTTAGGAGTACAGAGATGTCCAATACCTTGGCTTCATCATGATCTGCCATTAGTGCTTGGTTTGGAGAAGCATCTTCCACCTGAAAGCTCCAGTCAAAGCCTCCTTCTTCAACAACAACAGCAGCTTGTTGCTTTGGCTTCTCATTCTGAGGGGCTTTCTCAGTGTAGTTTGGTCTGGTTTGTGCTTGGCCACCATTTGTTTTAGGTGCCTTACACTCTCTAGCAAAGTGGCCCATCAGGTTACAGTTGTAACACTTGACTTTGCTTTTATCCAAGCCAAACTTTCCACTGGTTGCATTGCTTGGAAACCTCCTTCCAGTTCTCTTGTAGAACTTCTTGGCTCTATGAGTGAGAAGAGCCATATGCTGGACTATTTCCATATATTCCAGATCATCTGGATGGATACAATCCATGTCTTCAAGAGTGAAAAGAGAGTTGCCACAACTTTCAACAGAAGACACAAAGGCTTGAGAAGAGCTTGTCTCTTGGAATGGGCTTCCTTGAGTGTAGTTCTCCCTGGGTGTCTCTGGGAAAGTGATGAAAGGACCCTTTGGTGAGTTGTCAGGGTAGCATATGAGATGATGTTGGGGTTCTATGCTATTCCTTTCAACCACATGCAGGGCTGAACCCAATTGATTGTTGGAGTTGCAAGATGAACCTTGCATGTTCATCTCCATCTGGTAGCCACTGAGAATCCCATATAACTCTGTCAGAGTAAGAGTTTTGAGATTTTCAGTCCTCTTGATCACCACACAATAGTGTGTCCATTGCCTAGGAAGTGAGGACATGAACTTCCTTACAATGTCTCTGTTTTCAAGAGGAACTCCTCCATCCACAAGGGTATCCACTATCTCAACATACTTGAAGTATTGCTGAGTCATGGTTTCACCTGTTTTGAAGGTGAAGTTTTCAAACTGCTGCTTCAGGAGATCCTTCTTGTTCTCTTTCGCTTTAGAGGAGCCTTCATACATCAGTTTTAGTGCATCCCACAGCTCTTTAGCTGTTTTGCACTTCTTGAAATCTCTGTACACAGAGTTTGGAAGGGTAGTTTGAAGAGCAGTCATGGCTTTTCTATCAATCTCTACTCTCTTTCTATCTTCATCAGAGTAGTTAGCCACATCTTTGGGGATCATACCAGCACCAGTAGCAGAAGGAGCGCTGGGTATGAAAGGTCCATTTTCAATATACTCCCACATTCTTGAGTCTAGAGACCTGATGAAACCTTCCATTCTCATACACCAGGTATCAAAGTCATCAAGAGTGATCAGTGGGGACTTGTTCATGGTTCCAATTTCCATATCAGTCTTTGAAATGGATGCATTTGAATGTTTAGTATTTGTGTGTGTGAGGGATCTTAAGATGGTGAAATCTTATATCAAGAGCCTGAGTTGCTCTGATACCAATTGCAGGACCGGTGAAGGGTGGTCACTTACAACACAACAACACAAAGAGGAGATTAACTAAACTTAATCAAACAGTAAACGTGATTAAACACAATAATGATACTAAGAACACAAGTAACAAGTAAGAGACAAAACAAGAGAACACAAGATATTGGGTTTCAAGGATGCAGTATATTGCTTTCTCAAGTTCTATTACAAGTGTTAGAAAGTATTAAGAAAGATACTAGAACATGGAATACTTATACTACAACCTACAGTCGGCTATACTTTGAAAGCCAGCTGGATACAATTGACTAGACAAAAACAAAATCAATTGTAGAATCAAAAGGTATATCTGCCTTTTGACTTGTGACTATGACATGCCATAGCTCACATCCTAATATATTACAAAAAGGATAAAAGTACATAAACTAGAAAGCATGGACTCAAGACCTCAATGTACAGTTACCAAAAGCATGGACATTTCACCAACTCATGTAAGTTGGTGACTTACAGAGTTGCAGTGGAATGGTGTCCAGTTTTATGGAACAGTACATCAGATAAAGCATGTTACTAAAAGTCTTCGGAAGAAATTTGTTTTCATAAGATGAAGCTTCGGAAGACTTTGTCTCTAAGGCTTCGGAAGACTTCATATTTGGCTTCGGAAGATATTGGTCTTGGCTTCGAAAGATTTTACACTTAGAATATTTCTAGTGCATGGTGTAAAACTTCCGAAGCAATTCTGCTTCAGTTCTTTAGTGCATTGCTTGCAGAGAGACTTTGGATGTTTTGATTTGCATCAGACTTAAAGGAATCCTTACAAACACCTATACCTATAAACCACAATCTCTGCCCTAACTCTGAGGGGGAGGATACTGATCAATATCAGTATAGAGCAATTATTGGTTCTCTGATGTATCTCACAGCAAGTAGACCCGGTATCATGTTTGCAACTTGTATTTATGCAAGATATCAGGCTGCTCCAAAGGTGTCTCACCTAGTTGCTGCCAAGAGAATCCTTAGATACCTTAAAGGAGCACCTAAACTAGGTCTCTGGTATCCAAGAAATAGTGATTTCAATCTCTATGGTTACTCTGACAGTGATTATGGTGGCTGCAATATCAACAAGAAATCAACATCTGGTGGATGTCAATTTCTTGGTGGAAGGATCATCTCATGCTAATGCAAGAAGCAATCTTGTGTCTCTACATCAACTGTTGAAGCTGAATACATTGCTGCTGCTATTTGTTGTGCTCAACTGCTGTATATTCAAAACCAGATGATAGACTACGGATTCAACTTCATGAGCACTCCTATCCACATTGACAACAACAGTTCTATCTCCATTACTGAAAATCTAGTGAAGCACTCCAAAACTAAACACATCAATATCAGGTATCATTTCATTCGAGATATTCATGAGAAAAATCGTATAAAGCTAATCAATGTTGATTCAAATGTACAATATGCTGACTTGTTCACCAAAGCCTTTGATGAACAAAGATTCAAATATTTCATTACAGCTATTGGGATGATAAACCTTGATTAGTCTATCTCATTTGAAATATTTTTAATGTGTAAAGTTTTATACCAAAACAATCTAAGCCCTGTTACAAAAGGTCTTTCTCTAAAATTTTATCTAAGTATGAATTCTTCCGAAGAGGAATTAACCCTCGGAAGATATTTTCCATATCTTCCGAAGCAAATTCCTCTCAGGATAATTTTCTTCTCTGAAGAATTGTTAAGTCTCGGAAGAAGCGATTGATTTCATATCATATCTACTTCCGAAGCTTGTAACATTCTCCATTCGGAAAGCAACATATACTCTCGGAAGTAAAAACTTTACCTTTGGAAGTAAATTTGCCTTCGGAAGTATATTACCTTCGGAAATACTTTATACTCAGAAGAAAGATTTTACTGTGTAACGGAAATCTTTTGGGCCCCACTCTGTAAAAAGTAAAGATTTTGTTAATGATGCCGGATTATTTAAATGGACTAACCTTACCGCCCATGTCACATCATCCACTGAAACCTCCCATCATCTTATCCAAACCTCCTTTAAACCGCCATTCCACCCGTTTAATACCTCCGGCTAATCACTTTCATCCTTTTTACCAAAGTTACTGCCCTAAAAGCTTTGTTCATCTTCAATTTACCCAATTCCGAACTATCTTCTTGTAACTTTCTTAAATGGCACTTAACCCTCAACATAACCAAGTCGCACTCCTTGACTCTTCAAGGGATGCCGACTTCTCAGATATCATCTCCTTTCTAACCCAATATTCTTACTACACTGCCCTGACTGTTAACCCCACGGTTTACTCAAATCATATGTCTGAATTATGGGCAAACGGTCAGATTGAAACCCTAAATGGGGTTCGTGTCATAAGATCGAGCATCTGTGGCCAGGAGTTGGTCATTTCTGAACAATTCATCGGGGAGCATCTAGAGCTTCATGATGAGGGCGCTCCTACAGAATTCCCCAAAGCAGATTTGGACAACACTTATATCCAAATGGGATATGGTGGAGATGTTAGCAGGTCAATCGTCTACAAATTCAACTTCTCTTACAACTGGAAGTTCCTGCTGCATGTAGTTTTTCACTGCTTGTCCAACAAATCTGGGGGATGGGATCAAATCCCATATGAACTTGGGTGCCTAGTTCATGGCTTGGTGAGAAGCCTCCGCTTCAACTACTCAAGATTTGTGCTGACCAATCTTATGGGAAACCTTCAACAGGACACATTCTTTATGTATCCCAGTTTTCTCCAGCACATAATCAATTGTGAGCTGGACCAGAGCAAGCTTGTCTGCGCAGCTGCTCTAATTGTTCCTCAAATGAGGCCGGCCATCTTCAAAACTTTGAAGAGAGTGTCCACCAACTTCAACGGAAGAGATATTGCACTTCTTCTAGGTATGATTGAGCCAATGGCTCCTGGTGAAATCCCTGTTAACCCCACAGGTGATGAACCCACACCAGCAACTACCCTCACTTTGCCAAATCTACCTTCTCCACCAATTACCATCACTTATCAAAGACGCCCCAAACGAACCCTTGTTCAATCTTCTTTGATTGAACAAGCTCATCATGTTCTACCTAAAAAGGCTAGAGTGGAACAATGGGCTCCCACTCAGCCTGAGATCCAACCATCCTTCACAATTGACCTCAATATGGGTCTTGAGTCTCCTCAGTCTCAGACCCATGAGCCTGAAATCCAAGCTAAAAACCCTCAGGGAGAGTCTTTATACTCCCCTGAGTAGCCAAAAAGGGACAGCCCCATCACAGGCTCAATGCCTTTAGACATTGATCAAAGTCCCGGGTCACTAGGTTTTACTTCCATATCCTTTATTGACCTATTAATCAGAGCTGATGAAGAGATTATGTCTCTTCAGGGCAATGAAGTTGATCCACAACACCCTCTCAAGGATCAACAGAGCCCAGAGAGATCTCTTGTCTCTAGCCCCCATCAGCAAACCTTTACTGAGGTGAGTCCTACTAATATGGAGGGGACTCATGTAGATTCAGCTGCCACTACTGAAGGAGCCTCAAGGGATCCTCAGGACAGTGGTAACATTACTGAGACTGAATCTACGGCAACCATGCCCTTTGATGACTCTGAAAGAGACATCGTTGAGCAAGGGAAACCAGGGCGCCAAGAAACCACATCTGGTGGTGAGGATGAACATACAAGGTATGTTACCTCATCTCCCCGTGATTCTTCAAAAGAAGATGAGGGAAGACTGCAACTCACCATTGAAGACCTACTTTCTAAAGTCTCAAATCTTGAATCTAAGGTTAGGACTTTAGAGGATAGGTCTGCCACTCAGCAACTTGAGATTGAAAATCTCAAGGCCAAACTAGCTGAGAAACAGATTGAGAGGTCTGTTAGGCACGTACCAATTCAGGTCTCTTTGACCTTTTCCTCTAGCTCATCAAGCTCTCAGGATGATGCTACCAAAAGGGGGAGAGTGTTCAAGGACAAAGCCAAAGACAAAGGGAGCCACAAAGTCAAGCTCTCACTTTCTTAAGCTCAAAATATCCTATGCAACAAGCTTCAGTTTTTCCTGAGCCTCCTCCAGTTGTAATTCAAATGGATCAAAGGATGCTCCAAGATCTCAATAGGTTCTTCAACAAGTTCCTATTGAAATCTCTTATTGAACAACCAAGTCGTAATCTGTCTGTGATCTACTTCGGAGCTTAAGAGCTTCAGAGGTAAAATGCACCTTCTACCACTATTGAGGAAGTTGGTCAACCTAAGGTCCAAGTGGAACCTGAGATTAACTTTGAAGGGGAAACAAGGACTGATGGCCCAGCAACTGAAACAGTTGGGACAGATAGTGCATTCTCACAGACTTCCGAAGCACAAGTCAAAGCCTCGGAAGAACAATTTCAATCTTCCGAAGCTGAGATTGCAGCTGCGGAAGGACTATTCTCCTTATCCGATGATCTAATAGTCACAGATGCAATCGTAGAACTTGCATCTGAGGTTAATAGGGAGGATTTTCTCACCCAACCCCTAGCTCAAACATCAGCATTAACTCCAGCTTCCATCTCTACTACTCAACCTGAACCTTCCATCCAAGAACCCCTAAAGTCTAGCACTTCCAAAGACATCAAAGGAAAGAGGAAGATGACTAAGGAAGAGCTTCAGGAGGAAGAAAGGTTAGAAAAACTCAAAATAAAAGTTAAGCTTCCAACTGGAAAACTGCTAGCTGCCAGTAGCAAAGCAGCTGCAGCCAACCAGGAGGCAGTCAACAATAAAAGAAGAGTAGAGATCATTGATAGACTTGTTAGTCTAGGAGCTGCGAGTGAAGATGTACTCCTGCTACCACTAGAGGAGTTAGTTGAGCTGGAAAAGACAACTTTGCTGCAAAAACAGCAAAGAGAAGAGACAGCAAGGTTGGCCTTAGAAGAAGAAGGGAGAGGAAAGAATGAGAAGCTGATCAACAGCTCAGGAGGGAAAAGATAACTTTCCTAACCTCCAGAGGTTTCTCTCTAGAAGAATTATCTCCACACAACAATGATACGATCTTGTGTCTCTTCAACAAAGAGCAAGATCAAATGGAGAAAGAGAGAAAGAAAGCTGCCAGGGAAAAGCTGATGCTGAAGAAGAAGAAGGAAGAGGAAACAGGACTAGCTGCTGCCAAGACTATAGGTGAGAAGGCCTGGATGAAGAGCTATCTCCGGGCTCATGGCTTCTCTAGCAGGCAGGTGGGTCATATGTCTGAAAAGACCCTCCAGCGACATGTCAGTGACATAAAGGCTGACATTCGCTCGGGGAAGAGGAAGGAGATGTACAGAAGGGGACAGGGGATGATCTTCAAATCAACTACTCAAACCCAACTTTAAACCCAACCACAACCTAAACCAATTCCCTTTCCATTCCCCATCAAAACTGAACCAACCACTGCACCATACACCCCTGAACCTACACCATCACTCCTACCAACCTCTTCACCTCAACCACCTAAACTACCCATCCTCCAACCCAAAACACTAGCCAGAACCCAAACACCTCAACCTACCCAACAACTCCTCAAACCATCCCCTCAGCCTTCTAAACATCTCCCCTTAGAGGAGTTCAAGGCAATCAAGACAAAGCTCATCAATTGCATAACCCTGAGCGACATCTCCTGTGAGGAGGATTCAGTCAATTTGACTTATGTTGATGGATCCTCATGTTCCCTCACTAGAGATCAATTTCTTGATCTGCCTAGAGGAACATTGGACCAAGCTGCAAATCTTCTTGGCCTTAATTCAGACACTTTGAATGAGGAAGAAAAGAAGTTAAGGAGAAGGCTGGTGACTCTGCTGGATACCAAGAAAGGTGACCGGGTGCCAAGACAACCTCTTGCACCTAGGAAGAAGATCATCCAGTGGAGGTTCGAAGACTCTTCTCACAACTTTGTTATTGAAAGAGAGAATGGAGAGCTCAACAGGCTAAGTGCCTCATCTCTGATACACTTAAGCAGATTTGATATTGCTGAGTTAGCAGAGAAGCCATTCTCCAACCCTTCAAACTCTGATGTAGTTGCTCATATCAGAAATCATCTAGGCAGTCTTCATATGGTCGAGCTAACTGCTAGGACCAAGGTTGAAAAAGAGTTGAACTTGAGAGAGGAGGAGAAAAGGAAGGGATCAACAGCCAAAGGCAAAGCCTTTCTACAAATGGTTGAAGGTCCTGAACTTGAATCCATAGTTAGATGGGAGTATGATTATAACTCCCGTCAACTAACTCTTTTCAGGGGGACGCAACAGAGGGTACATGTCATTCAGAGTGATAGGCTGGATCTTCTATCCACTAATGACTTGTACAAGCTTCTCAGCACCACTTCAGGGAAGAACAAAGAAACAGGTAAATATCTTTTGTCCCTGGGGTTGAAAGCTTTGAGAAGTAGAAACAAGTGAGGTTTTGGTAGCATCAGCCTAAGGGGAGTTTGTTGGATCTAGAAAGGCTGGTGCAACCAAAACCAAATCACTTAGAATATTTTGGTACAACTAAAAAAGGACTTCCGAAGCTAAGAAGCTAAGTATGGAACTTCTGAAGGAAAAAAGAGCTCTTCCGAAGACAAAGTGTAAAACTAACTTCCAAAGGAAAACTCCAACTTCTGAAGACAAAGAACTTACTTTCGAAGATCCAGACTTAGAATGATAGATCAAAAGTCAACTTCCGAAGTATAGAAGTCCTCAAGCCTCGGAAGTATAGAAGCCTCTTCCGAAGTATAAGTGGCTTTGGAAAAACTTGTTCTTCCGAAGCTAACTTACCTTCAGAAGACACTACTATTATCCAGTGGACATAAGTATGGTCTCCCTGACACTCAGCTGCAGACCTCTGAGATAGTGGATGGTGCTTTCTCAAATGCCATGTAGTTGACCATACTTTATTCCACTGTTTACCTTTATAAGTTAGTATAGTTGTCATCTTTAGTTGGTGACAAAAGGTAAGTCATGGACATGTCATGACTACCATATCTTAGATAATACTTTATCTAAGATACCTTAAATTTAGCATTATAGTATATGCTTTAGTCTTAGGTTTCCAGCTGGTATCAAAGTATATCCAGCTGTAGGATCTAGTATATATAGTTTCTCATTGTAACTCATGTTCCATGCTTGTTAGAGTCTTGAAATACTTTGAGTTGAGAAGTAATATATACAAGTGCCTTGAAAATTATTCTGTGTGTTCTTTGTTACTTATTATATTATTATCAACTCTTATAAAAGACTCTACTTCATCTGATTTGAGTGTTATTTAAGTGAGTTTGAGAGAAATCTAAGTGTTTAAGTGACAAACCCGATCCTGCAACCCTAATTCATATCTAGTCTTTAAATTACTATTATTCTAACAAAGTACACCAAACCTTAGGTTGAACATTGAGGAGTTTTTGGTGTCACGTCTAGCATTCTATCATTTTTAAATCATTTATAATTCAAGTGAGTATTCATTGCCCATTTTTATATTTTATATTTTGGGGAAATCATGTGATTCAATATTCAATTATTGTTATTTATTGTTATTCTATTTCATTCTAAATTCAATTCAATACATGTTATGTTATTACTTGCAATTATGTGTGCATAGTTAGATAAACTTGATGATACAATCATTAATTCATGCAACCACGGTAATAATGATAGATCTATTGGTTTGACAAACCCACCCCATTTGTTTAGCCGTGTGGTGATTGGAACCAGAATCATTCATTTTATAAGACTTCGTCTGCGAACCGAGCCAAGTCAGTCATTAGGTTTGATTGTGTTGGTTTGTCTTTTATGTTACACTATTGCATTATAAGTCTTGACATTGTCATGTGAATTGAATTGTTTACAATCATTTTAATCAATCTATATATGTATCAAACCTATGTTTACTCACCGGCTAATTCGTTAGCTGACTCGTTACTTTTTCACGTGATTTTAGGAATGAGGATTAGTGGACTTCTAAATGCACACTTAGGATTTGGACTTAGTCAAAGATAAAGACAAATTTCATTATGTTATTAATTGATTGTATTGTATTGATTGATTAGTATTATTAAATGAAAATGAGATTTAATATTATTTCAACGTATTTATTACCATGTGCTATGAGCAATCGATTCACATTCGTCCGCTCCGATGATTCCGCCGTCAGTCGAGGTGTGACAGATTGGTATCAGAGCCATGGTTATAGGGAATTAGGTTATTAGAAATAAAATGACCTAGACTATAACTAAGTACCCTCTACACATGAGTCCTCTCATGTTTTTATCATTCTTAGCTAGGATCTTATGTATCTTATATATATTGATTATGTGATTATATGCCTTACATGATATTTCCTTATACCTTAATTCTTACCAATTCCTACATGATTCTTAATTCATAATCTAACGCATTGTGCCTAAATCAAATGGTTTTCAATTTTTGAGTTTTGAATTTGTTATTCATGGTTTTCAAATCTCGTCAAAGTCTGTGTTTCATAACTGAAAACATGCAATGCTGGAAGAGTTGGATGCATGTATCTCGAGGTGTTCTGTCTAGACAAGGTATTCATATAAATCCAAATCAACCGATGGATCCGTTTACCTTACCTGGGAACCCTTGAGGTGAGTGTCTTCTTATAGGTACGCTTGTCTTCATTAAGGTTATGGTTGACCTAATACTTTGATAAGTCAACGTAGTCATTTTGGTTTGCTAACCGAACGTTTACACTCGAAACATCTCATTGTTACTTCAAATCATCTTATCACCGATTCCATTTTTGTGAAATTATAAAACCCATTATCCGATTCTCATAAAAGTTTTCTATAATATTTTAGCATGTCTTCTCGTCAAAACCGATCCCGATCTGGAAACTTCGGTCGCAAGATTGCTGCCATTGTGGCACGTGAAGTTGCTGCGGTTATCCTGACACTGCTTACTCATATGAATCAAGGCACTAACCGTGTTGAAAACCCAATCCTCCACGAGCTTGTACTTACAAGCACTTTAGTTCTTGCAATCCAACCAAGTTTAGCGGACCAAAGGAGCCACTGGGCTTTTACAGTGGTTCGAGAGTATCGAGAACACTTTCCTTAATAGTGAGTGTCCCGAGAATCTCAAGGTTCGCTATGCTACAAGTGTACTTCAAAAGAGGGCACTCACTTGGTGGAATGGGGAGAAACGATCCCGTGGAACTGATGCTGCTATGGCATTGACTTGGAATGAAGTCAAAGAACTCATGACTCGGGAATTTTGTCCGAGAAATGAAATCAAAAAACTGGAAGCTGAATTCTAGGATTTATCCCTGGAAAGTGGAGAAAACCTAGCCTATACCAACAGATTCTATGAACTGAGTCTGCTTGTTCCTCATCTAGTCACTCCTTTGTCTCAGACCATTGAGAAATACATCGGTAGTCTTCCTATGCAGATTCAAGATACCGTCTGGGGAAGAAATCCTACAACCCTGGAAGACACTATCCGATTGGCTGCTCAATTAACCGATAATCATGTCAAAGCTGGAACATTGACAAGGAAGGGAAGTAAGAAGGAAACTGAGAAGTCCTCCACGGAAATGACCAAGGAAGACGAGCCTGAAACTTCTAATAACAAGAAGAGGAAGGTTAAGTCTCAAAACTTTGTTGTGGTTACCCCTACCGTTCCGGTTAATCAAGTTGCACCAACTCATCCATCGATTTTTGTTAATCAAGCCCCGACAAAGAAACTATATACTGGACCTTTTCCACAATGCAACAAATGCAAGTATCACCATCCTGTTCACGCACAGTGCCGTCAATGCACCAATTGTGGTCATTTTGGTCATACTTTCAACACGTGCAAAAATGTTGCTAAGGCTCAAGTTAATGCACCTGTCATTCAACATCCTCTTATGATTACTCAAGGTCGTGTATGCTACCAATGCGGCGATCCAAATCATTTTCGCAACCAATGCCCTCAACTCGTTAACGTTGTTCCTGTGGCTCAAGGGCGTGCTTTTAACATCAATACCATCAGGCTCAAAACAGTAACGATGTTGTAAACGCTACATTCCCAATCAACAACTAATAAGTTTTAGTCTTAATTGTTACCAATTCCAATAAAAGTTTGTATCTTTATAAACTAAGTAATTGCTTGTAAGTGCTCAAACTATATATTTATGTCTTTCTCATGCTCATGCTTATCAAGTCAAGTTTGTATCTGTCCATGACAAAACTTTCCTATCGTCTTGCATTGTTTGAAATGCAAAAGCTTATTAGCCAAAAGCGCACTCAAATTGATGAATTTATCAATTTTCTCAGGAAATCCGTGAAATCAAAAATTATTAAAACTCAAGCGTAGCCAAACTCCGATCGTCAAAACTCATTGAGTTTAAACGATACCACTTAAAAACATGAATTTTTTTCTCGTGAATAAATTTCGGGACGAAATTTCCTAAAGTAGGGGAGAATGTAACATTTGCCCCATCTTAAAAATATAAACCCGAACCCTTGTGTCAATTTTTTTAATCTAAATTCATTAGTTAAATGTTTTCGTTTAATTCAATGCTTCCAAGACAATATTATTCAATTTTATAAATTCAAAAGTTATAAAATGAATTTTAATAAACTTATAAAGTTTTATTAGTAATTATAATGTAAGGCCCCGTTCCCGGGACGCTTACAATCGGATTCTCATTGCTCATAAAACTTATAATTACATTTAACTTTCATAAACAACGCAGCGGAATCATCAAAATAAACATCTCATTTCATTATATATGCTTTTGCAAGTTAATACAATCGTTCATTCAAAACATCGTTCGTTCGCATTAATATGCAAAAACATTTAAACAAAAGAATACTATCCAAAAGAGCTGAGTAGTCACCTCGTGCCATCCTCAGCAACCATTACCTGCCAACTGGAAACACATAAAAGTCAGCGTTGCTGAGTGAGTTCTAGTTTTGTAATAAAACATACTTTTCTTTCATTAAAACCGTTCTTTACTTTCATGCGATCATACATCATACGTACACATAGATAATATCATTATTATCTTCATTAATCGTTCATACTTTCTTTCCTTCATCGTACGTCATTATCATTCACATTCATACATACTTTCTTTCTTTCGTTCGTACGTTCATTTCTTTTGATGATATGTACATTACCCCGAACATTGTGCACAAAGCGGGTAACAGGGCCTAAGGTCTTTCATAGACCTCAAACATTGGGCACGGAGCTGACTCCAGTACCTAGGGCATGTACATTCACCATTTATCTTTCTCTTTCATTCCGGATCAATGCCATATGCTATACCCCGAACATTGTGCACGAAGCGGGTAACTGGGCCTGAGATCTTTCATAGACCTCGAACATTGTTCAGGAAGCTGACTCCAGCACCTAGGGCAAGCGGCAAGGATCCCATACATATGGTCAATCACAAGGATTGGACCCCAGTGTGCATCCTTCCGGGGTAGCTAACCCGCACACCGTTGAGCTAACACCATTCATTGGGTGTGAACCTCCATACATTTGCTTGCAAGCCTTTCTTTACATTTATTCATTATTAATGCATGCATTCATTTATCATATTCCTCTTTTCATTATCTTTCACTTTATGTTACATAATACTTTCATTTCATTCATTAACATAACACGTAAAGCCACGGGAATGATAAACATACGTCATATTAAGGAACATCAACATACACAGTCAACATCATCATACAGGGCATCATCATGCATACATAACATACATCATGCATAATCATACAACATCATACATTATCATCATCATGCCCAACATAACCTCTATGGCCTCAAAGGTCATCTTATATGAACTCCCGGGAACCTTCCACATCAAAACTTACATCTGCACTTTCCCCCGAAAGTCAGTAAATGAATTACGTTCTTTCGGGCGTATGAGCCCTACTTGGGCGTATGGACACCCTCTAGTTGCATGGCCTTCCAGGCGACTGAACACTTACACGTATGGACATCAGGCGAATGAACCCTATGCGAATGGACCTATGCGGATGAACCTATGGGCGAATGGACACCTATGCGTATGGACTCTCAGTCGCATGAATTCCATGCGTATGGCCTTCAGTCGCATGAATTCAAGCGCATGGCCCCCAGGCGCATGGACCTCAGTCGCATAACCTTCAATCGCATACCTTACAGGCGCATGAACTTCAGTCGTATGACTTCCATGCGTATGGACCTGAGTCGCATGACAATCATGCGCATGGACCCCAATCGCATGCCATTCGGCCATATGGCCTCCAGTCGCATGCCATTCGGTCGCCTAGCCCTAGCTGATGCAGAATGCAGTTCATCCTGAACCCAATCTGCCATTTTTGACCTCCAAGCTCTCCCAAACTCATTCTAAGCCCAAATCAACCATCCTAACCCTTAGGAATACATACCACAACACCATTCAAGCACACACAAGCCCGAAATCAAACTCCACTCCATTACACACAAACACATAGGCACGGGTCAAACACACACATTTTAAAAACGGGTTTCACTATGTGTTCCAGCCCCAAATCAGTTGAAAACGTATAAAAGAGGGGTCCTAGAACTCACACAAACAATCCCGTCGAATAGAGCTTCAATCCGACCCGCTACACCTCAACTTTCATGCTCGAATCCACGAAAAACCAAGCTTGAGAGCACTTTTCTTCCTCTTTTCTCTCTAGGGCCGAAAATTATGAGTGTGGCGGAGAGTGTGGGATGTCTTCCCCCTTTTATACTCCTAATCATCCAACCTTCTCCCGTTTTGGCAAGTTTGGTCCCCCGACTTTGGACTTTATTTCTTTTTCTTCTTTCGTCGGCTTCAAAGAAAATATCCGGGTGTTACATATAAATTTTAATTATTAAGTGAAAATAAATAATTAAATTATAAAGTTTACAAGCTTTATAAAAGTTATAAAGATTTATAAATAATTAATTTGATTTATTATTCAAACTAGTTTTATAAGTCCAGGGTTTATTTTGTAATTTCCAAAACTTAATTTAAAAGTTTTTACATAAAATAATAAACAATTTAAATATCAGGGATCAAATTGTAACTTTCATCTAAACAACCCAAACCACCTCCCTTTGATCGACCCCTGTTCCGGCCACCATCTCCGGCCAAACTCCGACAGTCTCAAACTCTCAGAATTCGACTAAATTAATTCAATAGAATCGCCCCATTCACCTCGTGTATCAGTTTCGAACTCAGGTTCATAAATCCATACGATTATAACTGTTGTTTGACCTGTTCCCACTCGAAACCGAAACATCATATTCATATCCCAACCTGTTTCACCTCGATCACTAACCCAATCAATCGAATTCATTGTTTGGAAACATCCCTGTGATCATTTAAATCATAATTATCAAACCAATTACGTGTATAACCGTAGAACCACCTTCAATTCGAATCAAAATCATCAAATCAACATCTTTGACTCGTCGAGTTTAAAACTGTCAAAATCGATGCTATATAATTGAGGGCAAACCTTCCTTTTGATTCCCTTAAACTTTCAGTGCTCTCAATTACATCTGACAACACCTACCCACATCATCATCGATCATCATCATCGTTCGGACCTGCAACCTAATCGAAATCATCCTCCCGGTCACTCTAACATCAATTATTTAAGGGATTTGGATCATCTAAAGAACTAGAAGCTTCTCATAATATGAATTCGATTATAATCATCATCACCTGCTTGAATCAATTCCTACATTAGTCGCGAGCGTTCTTCTTCCAGTCCATCATCAAATCGATCCAAATCAGGTAAATTGATTATGCATTCACACTCGGTTACAATTGTTTAACAGAAGCCCTATGATTATCATAACTATTATCATCGAATCCATGCTCAATTGCATCAATTCAAGTTCTAGGGTTTATTGTAAATTGGGGATTTTAACCAGTTAATGTTTTTAAACATTCTAAACAAGATTTTAATCAAATATGGGGCTAAAGCCCAACCGGTCAACACTCTTTACATCCACAATCTGGACCCGGGTTCGAGCCGGGCAATCCTCATTTGTTTTTAAACATTTTTATTAACTCCAGAAATTACTCTAATAGTAATATAATAATATAAATTTTTTATTAGTTAATATTAATTCGGAAATCATTATTTAATTTTTTTAAAATAATATAATTTTCCATTTTCTTTATTTTAAAGGATTAATGTTTTATCAAACACTATAAATTTATTTACAAGTTTTAACCTACAAGTTATTCAAAATTAAACATATAATATTTCAAACTTATTTTTTAAATCAAGACCAAATACAAATGCAATCTATATAATTAATTAGTTTTGATCAAGTCTTAAATAATTAATTATTAAATTTGTTATTTCTTTTCATACTTTAATACACAATCATAACTTAATCAATTATTATAAATTACATATTTAAGTAAAACTCAATTTCACTAATGACTCGTTATCATTTTTCAATCTTAACAACTAATTCACTCTATATTATTGCTATAATAATTAAATTATTTTAGTTAAACTATTTTATTAAAACCTCAAATTCCTATTGAAATCCTAATTCATATCTAGTCTTTAAATCACTATTATTCTAACAAAAGTACACCAAATTTTAGATTGAACATTGAGGAGTTTTTGGTGTCACGTCTAGCATTCTATCATTTTCAAATCGTTTATAATTCAAGTGAGTATTCATTGCCCATTTTCATATTTTATATTTTGGGAAAATCATATGATTCAATATTCAATTATTGTTATTCATTGTTATTATATTTCATTCTAAATTCAATTCAATACATCTTATGTTATTACTTGCAATTATGTGTGTATAGTTAGATAAACTAGTTGATACAATCATTAATTCATGCAACCACGGTAACAATGATAGATCTATTGCTTTGACAAACCCACCCCATTTGTTTAGTCGTGTGGTGATTGGAACCGGAATCATTCATTCTATAAGGCTTCGTTTGCGGACTGAGCCAAGTTAGTCATTAGGTTTGATCGTGTTGGTTTGTCTTTTATGTTACACTATTGCATTATAAGTCTTGATATTGCCATGTGAATTGAATTGTTTACAATCATTTTATCAATCTATATATGTATCAGACCTGTGTTTACTCACCGGCTATTAGCTGACTCGTTACTTTTTCACATGATTTCAGGAATGTGGATTAGTGGACTTCTAAATGCACACTTAGGATTTGGACTTAGTCAAAGATAAAGACAAATTTCATTATGTTATTAATTGATTGTATAGTATTGATTGATTAGTATTATTCAATAAAAATGACATTTAATATTATTTCAACGTATTTATTACCATGTGCTATGAGCAATCGATTCACATTCGTTCGCCCTGATGATTCCACCGTCGGTCGGGGTGTGACAGACACCGCTGGCAGGAGCGGGGCAACGTCGAACGAGGAAGAGTCACCGACGAACTGCCACTCTCTCTCTCTCTCTCTCTCTCTAGAAAACCCTGATTCAAAATCAGAATGGGCAATAAAAAGACACCGACGTGAGATATAGAAGATAAAAAGGCAACTGCATCATCATCTAGTACTACACGCATCAAAGGCAGTACAAGAAAAATAACTGTTTAAGCTATGATAGATTAATATAAAAGTAAATTAGTTGGATTGCAAAAAATATCTTTTAAAAATGGTATTACTACCTACCATACTAATTAACCGGTCCGTGTCTTCTTCACTCCCGGAGATCCACAAATGGTAATATATCGTATGAGCTCATTCAGAACTAATAAATAAGATCTAAACTACTAACCTTGCTCCAATATCAGTTATACCAGACCTTAATCTGGGTTCTAGATATCATCTAGAAAGAAAATAATAATTTGTTTGTGGTACAACCCATATCACCAACAAATGTTTTTTCCCAAAATAAGTGTACAACTTTTCCTACATAACATACAAATGTTAGAGCAAAGGTGAAAAGGTAGGTAGCCTTATAATTTACATCCCCTAGGATAAAGAGCCCTCCATTCTCCACCTTCCCAACCTCCACACATTTCCCTTCTCCTCACATGGAGGTCAAAAGTCAAACAGTCAACACTATCTCCTTCATCATCATCATCCTGTTGGCTTCACACCTCACTCTTGCAGCTCCAACACACACATGGGTCGGGTCAAAATACCAAATCGAATGCACAATGTGTGCAGCCTGTGACAACCCATGCAACCAACAACCACCACCATCACCACCACAAATACAATCACCACCAGTTTACCCTCCACCACCGTTCACCGCCGGTGGGGGTGGCTACTACTACCCTCCACCACCGCCCTCCGCCGTGACAGGCGGCGGCGGAGGCTACTATTACTCCCCTCCGCCGCCGTCTCAGAGTGGCTACTACAATGCACCACCGTCGTACGGCGGCTACCCCAGCATAGAACCACCGAACCCCATCATGAATTCATTCCCGTATTATTATCATAACTCACCGCAGTATGATTCTGCCACCGTGGTCTCGGCCTCCGGCGCCACCGCTGTGGTGGTAGTCACAATCTTTGTTTTCATGTTTGTTTTGTGATTTGCAGATTAAAGTACAGATCTTGGTGAATAAAGGTGTCAGATTTTGCAGATCTAGCATGGGTTTGATCGTCGGTGAGGTTTGGATTTACCCATCGATTATTCATCGATTTACAGAGGAATTGTTGGTTAGCTGCTGACATTGATGGAAGCTTCTCTATTGCTCTTGCTGTTGGTGAAGTGATCTGTAGATTCTTGATAATTTATGTCCTAGAATGCTATTTTCAAAAGTATTAAGTTTTAAATTTATTAATTAATGAATAATAATAACATTTTATTTCGTTTTACTTGATTTTGTTTGTTTAAATTTAATCGCTTCTTTATGTGGGATTTGAGTTTTTTAGAATCCTTATCGTTTTAGATCAATTTGATTGCTACGATTTTTATATTTGGGGAATAAGAAATCGACTTTATTACAATATTTACCTAGAAATTAATGTTTCATAAAATGACCAATTCTATATATATATATATATATATATATATATATATATATATATATATATATAAAAGAAATAATATATATTTAGACACTCCATCTCCTCTCATTCTTATAATAAGAAAATAAATATTTTCAAAGTTATTTTTCATAAGTTTAAACACGGTCAATTTGAATTGTTATGAAACTTCAATTGAATTGTTAGCTTAATAAAATAGTAATGCTGTTAAAAAAAGGAAAAAAATATAGCTAACTACAATAATGGTAATGTTTATTTGGGGTGATTCAAATAAAAAAATCAATTTGCCTAAAAAGGTTAAAAAATGGGTATGATGGGCATAAAATTATTTTCTATTGGTTCTTCACACGTGTACATTGAACAAACTTAAATTGATATACCCAACTAACTTAAATATTTCTACTACCTTGTGTAATAACTTATTGATATATTAACACCTAATAAGATAATTAAAATTACTAATTACTAATATCAAACAACTTAATTTTTCAATATATTTCATATTGTTATTTTGTTTAGACGTGTTAGTTTATTGTGCTATATTGATGTGTTTCTTGTTTTATTGTTTTGTTGTGCTTGTTTGTTGTGTTGTCTTTAATGTTTTGCTGTGTTGGTTTGTTATTTATACTACCTTAAAATATGAGAAAATTACGAAAATAGTCCATGTGGTTTGATCAAATTGCAAGTTTGGTCTCCAGATTTTAAAAATTACAAATTTAGCCAAACATTTGGAAGTTTGTTGCAAATTTGGTCCCCATTAGTGTCCGTTAGATTTTAACGATATGGGGACTAAATATGCAATATACTCAAACCACAGGGACCAATTGTGCAATTTTCCACAAAAACTAAAAAATTAAATAAAAATTAAGAAATTAAAATTAAAATTTAAAAGATTCAAATAAATTTTAATAAAGAAATTCAATAATCGTTAAAAAATAGAATAAAGGTTAAAAAACCAAACCAATTTTAAAAACGTAAATAAAAGTAACAATAAAATGCATATAAAAATAGAAAATGAGAAGTATGCGTAAAATTTTATTTTTTATAATTGTTTTTGATGAAGTTCATATGTCATGTTTAAATCGAAGAATCCAAAGACCTTGTGAAAGTATAAATCCAAAAAATAAAAAATGAAATTGAACCGTTTTTTTTTTGTTTTTTTAACTTTAATATGATATTTTCAATATTTATTTTGAATTTTATGAATGATTATTATGTTGTATTTTTAATTTTTTAGGTTTTTATTTAACTTTTTACTTCTCGCTTTCTCTTTTTACATGCGTTTTATTTTTACTTTTATTTACTTTTGAATACGATTTGATTTTTTAATCTTTATTTTATTTTTAAAAAATTATTGAATTTTATTATTGATGTTTATTTCAATTTCTTATGTTTGATTTTAATTTCTTTTAAATTTTATTTTTTTTCAATTTTTTTAACTTTTTAGAGCAAATTGCATAATCAGTCCCTATGGTTTGATCATATTGCATATTTAGTCCCCAGATCGTTAAAAACCAATAGACACTAACGGTGGGGACTAAATTTGCAACAAACTTCCAAATGTTTGGACTAAATTTGCAATTTTTAAAATTTGGAGACCAAATTTGTAATTTGATCAAACCACAGGGACTATTTTTGTAATTTTCTCTTATAAATATTTTGTGAGGTTTTACGTTTTTGTGTTGTTATATTGTTTTTGTGCTGTTTTAACATTATATAATACTAAAATATTTATTTTTATAGTGTTATATTATAATATTGTAGTATTTCACAACATAAATGTGGTATTTTTTGTTATAAATTATATATTGTTTTATTCTTAAAATGTTTTGTTTTATGGAAAACAACACAATTTCGAATAAAACAGCACAAAGTGTACAGTCCGTTTTGTTCTAAAAAATATAGCAATACTATACTTAACTTAAAGAAAAAAACATGTTTGATTTCAAATATACGCCTGCACTTGATTTTCTACTCCACTCTAATTTTAACCCTTCATTAGTGTTTGATTAGAAAATTTAACGCCTTAGATTTTTTCTTAGAATTTCTAGGCAAAATTAGCTTTTTATTTTAACCAATCCTACGTTTATTTTCCCTATTTTAAGAATGGTATTCAGAAGCTTAAATGTATATGATCTTATGGGACATGATATATTGATATAGATAGCATATATGCATTATAGAAGTTGAAACATGAAATGAGATTTTATGTAACAAATAAAAATGCACACATGAAACCAAACACACTAGCTTTAGTAATTTTTTGGTATTATAACAGTTAAATGAATAAAATATTAAATAAAACAAAATTTATTAATTATAATATAATATTTTAAAATAAAGTATGATTGAAATTATATATAAGTTAAAATTATAAATAATAAAACAATAATATTAACTTTTTAATATTTTATTTTTAAGTTTTTGTTTGTTTTTATAGAAAAAATAAATAAACATTTTGTTTTTGTCAAATTTAAAAACTTCTTTATTATAACTAACAATTATTATTAGTTTTGTTTATAAAGATTTTTCTTTTTCAAAACACTAGTTTAAAATATATCATATTTCTAAATAAGTTTGATGTTTTATAAATGTTTCTAATTTTATAAAAAAAATTCTTTAGATATAATATTAATAAAAAGTTTTTTCTAATTTATTAAAAAGCTATTTTAATCTAAAAAGAATTAATTAATATTATTAATAATTAATGTGGTTATTTAATAGAAGAGTGAAACGGAAAATTTTGGTGACAAAGAATGTGGTGTTGACACGTGCTCTTTATAGTTAACTTCTTATTAGAGTATCTATACGTGGAAGGTTTATATAGTTAATGATATAGTTTATACTTTTTTAAGATTATTGGTGATTTTTGTAATTATTGGACATTTAATTTTTGAAACTAGACATGCTATTATTTAGGATCATGGGATTTTAATAATTTTAACTTTTATTTACCGGTCGAGATTAATCTTAAATTAGGAAATATATACAAACACTTTCAACTTAAGTTTATTTTCATCCAACGATCTCTTTCTAACTAAAATGTAACATCGTTTGTTTTTTGATGACGTAAACTACTTATGTGACCAAAATACTAATCAAAAAGTTTAAATTTACCATTAAGTCCGTCAATTTGAAACTTCTGCACCCTGAAATTTGTCAATCTCTACATCTTGATTTGAATCATTTGACTCATTAGAGATAGATTTTAAGTAATGGTTGAGGCTAGATAACGGAAAACAGATCTGATAGAGACTGCGATGCGACGGAGTTTGAAAATGGCTCAAAATTGACCATATTTTATTAAAAAAAACACTAACGGGGATTAACTATCGGTTAGTTAGGAATTGTTGAAAAAAATAATTTTAAAGTTGGAAGTGTTTATAAATATTTTTTGAATTGGCTTTTATTATGACCACTAAATAAAAGTAAAAATATTAAAATTTAATATTTTTATTATGTATAAGAACATTAGGATTATTAAAATCTAATAACAACAAATTTGTTACAAAAGTTGTAGTGATAAACACATTGTTATACATATATTACGATATTTAAAAACATCCTGCATCAACACTTGTAAGGCCCCATTCCCGGGACACCTACAGTTGGTCATTTATCGCACATAAAACATATAATTACATTTAACTTTCATAAAACATCGCAGCGGAATTATCAAAATAGACATCTCATTTCATTATAAAAGCTTTTGCCAAATAATAAATCGTTAACCAGTTACAAAATATATTGTTGCATTTAGAGGTGGCAAAAGAAATTCAAGAATGTGATTTTGGGTTACAATGGGTCTTTTAAAAATAGAGATGGGTTAGAATGGATTGAATAAAAAACACAAGGGGGTCAAGATGGGTTAAAAGATTTTTTGGAAAAAAATAAACATAGGTCAAGATGGGTTTTCAAAATTAGAGCTTCAAGTCACGATAAGTCAAGGTTTCTTTCGCTCAAATTGATCACCTTCGTTGAGTTTCATCGCGCACCACCACCGCAACACCACCAAACCACCACCATACCACCACCGAACCACCACCACACCACCACTGGTCCACCGCACCACCACCGGTCCACCGCACCACCACCGGTCCACCGCATCACCACCGCATCTACAGCCTCCCACCTCCGTCAAGTTTTATCGTGCACCACCATCGCACCATCACCGCACCTATAGTCGGGCTCCGCATCAGTCTCCACCTTCGTTGAGTTTCATCGCTCACCACCACCACACCTACGGTCGGGCCTCCGCTTCACCATCGCACCATCATCGTCGCTTTATTAAAGGTACCACCCTTTATAAATGAAGTTGTATATGTATCTTTTTGATCTCGTATAAGCATCTGTCTATATGTGTTGTTGGATTGTAGAAAACTAGTAAAATAGTATTGGCTTTTTTTTAAAAAAATGATCCATCTTGACCCGAACCCATCCTGACCCGAACCCATCCTAACCCAAACCCATCCTGACCTTTTTTTCTAAATGACCTATCCTAACCCAACAACCAACCCAACCCAATCCACCCATTTTGCCACCTCTAGTTGCATTACATCACAAAAGCCTTATATAAATGGATGTCATCCCAAAAGAGCTGAGTAGCCTCGTAGTGCCATCCTCAGCAACATTACCTGTCAACTGGAAACACATTAAAAGTCAGCGTTGCTGAGTGAGTTCTAGTTTTAAAATAAAACATACTTTTCTTTCGTTAAAACCGTACTTTATTTCATGCGATCATGCATCATACGCACACATGGATAATATCGTTATTATCTTCATCATTCATTCATTAACTTCCATTCGTTTATTCATCATTTCTTACTTTCATTCGTTCGTTCATCATTACATCTTTTCCTTTCGTCAACACCATGAACTTTACCCTTCATGCTCATGATACTGGGCCTAAGCCTATCATAGACCTTCATTCACGGTGCCTAGCACCTTTGGCCACAATACCTAGGATAAAGTTCAGATATACCATTGTCATGTGCTATGCCCTTCATGCTCATGGTACTAGACCTAAGCCTATCATAGACCTTCATTCATGGTGCCCAGCACCTCTAGCCACAGTACCTAAGGCAAGTAACAATGGTTCCATACAAATGGTCAATCACAAAGAAAGACCCCAATGTGCATCCTCCCGGGGTAGCGAACCCGCACACCGTTAGGCTAACACCTTATAATTGGCGTGTTTCGATATCCAATGCTTGCAAGACTTTTATTACATTCCATAGTTTATTAATGCATGCATTCATTCATCATGTTCCCTTTTTATTATCTTCCACTTTACGTTACATAATACTTTCATTTCATTCATTAACATAACACATAAAGCCACAGGAAAGATAAACATTCATCAAAATCAGGAACATCAACATACACAGTCATCGTCATCATACAGGGCAACATCATACATACATAACATACATCATGCATAAATATGCAACATCATCATCATCATGCCCAACATACCCTCTAAGGCCTCAACAGTCATCTTACATGAACTTACGGGAATTTCCATGTCAAAACCTACATCTGCACTTTCCCCCGATAGTCAGTAATTAAACTATACTTTTACCTAGGTACAACAGCCCTACTTGAGCGTATGGACACCCTTCAGTCGCATGGCCTCCAAGCGACTGAACATCATGCGATTGGACTCATGCGAATGAACATCTATGCAAATGGACACCCAGTCGTGCGTATGGACCTCATGCGGATGGAACTAATGCGAATGAGCACCTATGCAATTGACCTCATGCGAATGGACTCAATGCGAATGAGTCCCATGCGATTGGAACTAATGCGACTAAGCACCTATGCGACTGGGCCCTCAGTCGTATGACTCCCCATGCGACTGGCCCCCAATCGTACGAATGAATCCTTGATCGTGCGAATGAACCCTCAATCGTGCGAATGAACCTTCAATCGTGCGAATGAACCTTCAATCGTGCGAATGAACCTCAATCGCACCCCAGTCGGCCGTATGGCCTCCAGTCGGTCGCCTAGCCCTAGCTGATGCAGAATGGTGTTCATCCCGAACCCAATCTGCCATTTTCGGCCTCCAAGCTCATCCAAACCCATTCTAAGCCTAAATCAACCATCCTAAACCTTAGGAATGCATACCACAACACCATTCAAGCACACACAAGCCCGGAAACAAACTCTAAACGCATCACACGCAACACACCCAAATGGGTCAAACACACACACATACAAAAACAGGTTTTCTATGCTTTCCAGCCCCAAAATCGGTTGAAAACAAGTAAAAGAGGGGTCCTAGAACTCACACAAACGACCACAACGAGAAGAGCTTCGGTTGGACTCGCTACACGACGATTTTCGAGCTCGAACCCACTCGAATCAAGCCTTTTTCCTCTTTTCTCCCTTTTCTCTCTTCTTTCTCTCTATATGGCTGAAATGTGGGTATGGGGAAAGGGTAAGGGCTGCCCTCTCCCTTTAAATACCACCACATACTCAACTTTCTCTCGTTGGCGAGTTTGGTCCCTCGACTTTAGACTTTATTTCTTTTCTTCTTTCGTCGGCTTCAAAATAAATAAATAACCGGGTGTTACAAGTCCACCCCCCTTAAATAGGTTTCGTCCCCGAAACCTGTCATTCCTCGAACAAACGTGGGTAATGCTGCCTCATCTCTTCTTCAGTCTCCCACGTAGACTCGGATCCTTTCCTGTGCTTCCACTGAACACGCACAAGAGGAACCGTTTTATTCCTCAACCTCTTCTCTTTTCGATCGATGATTGCCACTGGTTGCTCCACATAATTGAGCCGTTCGTCTACTACGACATCTTCCAGTGGAACAACCATATCTTCATCTGCCAAGCACTTCCTTAAATGAGATACATGAAATGTCGGGTGAATTCCACTTAACTCATCTGGTAACTCCAGTCTATAGGCCACCTCTCCTACTCGAGCAATGATTCGGAAAGGGCCTATGTACCTCGGGCTCAACTTACCCCGCTTTCGAAAGCGGATGATACCCTTCCAAGGTGAGACCTTCAACATAACCCGGTCACCCACCTGGAATTCAATCTGTCTGCATCGTTTATCAGCATACGACTTCTGTCAATCTTTGGCTGCCTTCATGAAGGCTTTGATCTTTTCGAGCTTCTCAGTCGTAGCCTCGAGCACCTCGACGCTCCCTAAAACCTTCTGACCAATATCACCCCAACAAACGGGTATTCTGTATCTCCTACCGTATAGCATCTCATATGAGGGCATACCTATGCTGGCATGATAACTGTTGTTGTACGAGAATTTAACTAATGGTAAGTGGTCATCCCAACTTCATACCCGGCCACCAATAAATTTTCTTCATGTCGTGGTACATTTTCGTAGCACCAGGATGAATAGAGTATCGAGTCTTGTGAGCTGCATCCATAATCTTTACCCGTAGATCCCCAAAGCGAGGAATCCACATTCGTCCAAATCGGGTTCTAACACCAAGTGTGTTTTCACCCAACTCCGCGATCAGACCTCTCATTCTTTCAGAGTTAAGATGATCTTCTTTCAATGCCTTATCTTGAAACTCTTTGACTTGCTTCATCACATCCGAGGTCATGATCAACTGGTATGCTTTCACCCGAATAGGCTCGGGTCTCTCCTTTCAGCTAAGGGCATCCGCCACCACGTTGGATTTGCCCGGATGGTAATGGATCTCGCAATCATAGTCCTTTATGAGCTCCAACCATCATCTCTGCCTCATGTTCAGGTCCTTCTGCTCAAAGAAGTACTTCAAGCTCTTGTGGTCAGTGAATATGGTGCACTTCATCCCGTAAAGATAGTGCCTCCAAATCTTTAGTGCAAAGACCACGGCTGCTAGCTCCAAGTCATGAGTGGGGTAATTGACCTTTTGAACCTTCAACTGTCGGGACACATAGGCTATAACCTTCCCTCTCTGCATTAATACACACCCCAACCCCGAGTAGGAAGCATCCGAATAAACCACTAGATCCTCACTCCCATCGGGTAATGACAGAACAGGAGCTTGAGTCAACCTCGCCTTCAGTTCCTCGAACGCCTTCTCTTGAGTTGGACCCCATACAAACTTTACATCTTTTCGGGTCAACTTAGTTAGTGGAGAAGCGATCTTAGAAAAGTCTTGGATGAATCTTCTGTAGTAGCCCGCCAAACCCAAGAAGCTACGAATCTCGGATGGCGTATTTGGTGACTTCCATTGAATAACCGCCTCCACCTTTGCCGGGTCCACCATAATCCCGTCAGGATTCACCACATGACCCAAGAACTGAACCTCGCGCAACCAGAACGCGCACTTGGAGAACTTGGCGTACAACTTCTCCCTTCTCAACGTCTCTAGAACTTCCCGAATGTGACCGACATGCTCTATCTCGTTCTTCGAATAAATCAGGATATCATCAATAAACACGATCACTGATTTATCCAACATCGGCCGACACACTCGATTCATTAGATCCATAAAAGCAGCTGGCGCATTGGTCAAACCAAAAGACATAACAAGGAACTCGTAGTCACCATATCGTGTGCTGAAAGCTGTTTTAGGAATATCTTGCTCCTTCACCTTCAACTGATGGTAGCCCGACCAAAGATCTATCCTTGAGAACCAACTGGCACCTTGAAGCTGATCAAACAAATCATCAATCCTCGGTAACGGATATCGGTTCTTCACTGTCAACTTGTTCAACTCACGGTAGTCAATACACATCCTCATGCTACCGTCCTTCTTCTTCACAAATAAGACCGGAGCACCCCAAGGAGAGATACTCGGCCTAATAAACCCCTTGTCGAGCAACTCCTGTAGTTGTTCCATCAACTCCTTCATCTCTGTCGGAGCTAACCGATACGGTGCCTTTGCAACAGGTTGGGCACCCGGTATCAGACCAATCTGAAATTTAATCTCTTGATCAGGTGGCACTCCTGGTAAGTCTTCTGGGAACACGTATAGAAAGTCACACACAACCGGTACATCGACTAGTTGTGGTGTTGGCGTATCCACATCCTTTACATAGGCCAAGTAGGCACTACATCCACGCCTCATACACTTTCCCGCCACCGCCATCAAAATTACTTTTGGAATCGTCGTGACCCGATCACCATAAATCGTCACCGAACTCCCGTCAGGCGCTGTCAACCGAATCATCTTCTTGCGACACACAATGTTCGCCTCGTAGTCCGCTAACTAGTCCATCCCAAGAACCAAATCGAAACCACCTAAGGTCATCACAAACGGTCTAACAGGAAACTTATGACCCTCTAGCTCCACATCACAATTCTCTATCATCTCAAAAATCTTGGTAGACATACCTATGGCAGTTTTTACATCAAAGGGCGCGTCAATGCGTCTACTACTAACAGACAGCTTAGCACAGAAAGCAGCAGAAATAAAACTTTTACTAGCACCAGAATCAAATAACACAGAAGCTAAAGTTTGGTTCACTAGAAACGTACCGGACACAACATCAGGGTCCATCCTAGCCTTCACCTGTGTCATAGTGAATGCCCTGGTGCTTGCCCTCGGTCCTTCACTTCCCGTCTTCTTCACCCGGAACCCTCAGCCCTCGGCTTCTTACAATCCTTACTTATGTGACCCTCCTCACCACAGTTAAAGCACCGGACCGTACGACAGTCCCTTGCCATGTGCCCCGCCTTCCCACATTTAAAGCACAAGTTCGACCCAAACCTACACTCCCCACTATGCTCTCTCCCACACCTACCACACTTCTTCATACCTGCCCCCGATGTGACCACACGGCGCGTCCACCCGTGCCTTCTTCTTACCCGTCGAGGCATCACCCCGACCAAACCTCTTCCCCTGCCAGTTTCGATCACCTCTACCTTCCTACCACCTTCAGCACCACCACCACAGCCCTCTCATCATACAATCTCCCTCCTAAATCCACCGCCTACCTAAACATGCTCGGTCGGGCGGCGATTATGTGCTTGCAAATATCTGCCGACAAGCCCTGAATATACCTCTTGATCTTTCGAGACAGAGGTGTCACCTGATCTGGCACCAGACGTGCCATCTCGTTGAACTTTGTGGTGTACTGCTGGTGTGTCATGGTCCCCGCCTCCAGATGCAGGAACTCTCTCTCGACTTTATCCATTTCTTTATGAGGACAGAACTCCTCAATCACCAACTTGTTCAGTTCGGGCCATCTCATTCTCCCGATTGCCCGACTACCCTCAGCTTGGACAATATTGTCCCACCAGCATAAAGCTGAGTCCACAAACGAGTGGGTAGCAAACTTCACCTTCTGGTCCTCCCGACACTCGCTGATATCAAGAACAGCCTCCATATCCCTCACCCACTGGTGAGCAGCAGCAACATTGTCGTTATCATCGAAAGTAGGGGGCTTGCATATCATAAACGCCCCATAGTTACAGCCTCGTGCCGCTCCGGTGCAGGCTCTTCTTCTTCCTCTTCCTCATTATCAGAGAAAATCGTTTCAGGCTCCGGTTGCTCCCGTTCCTCCGAGGCCCTGTTTCTCTCCTTTCTTTCTCCTTCCTTTACTGCCTTGATAACTTCGGTCACCACAGACGGTAAGATTGTCTGCATGACCTGATGCACTTTTTCAACAACAACCTCTTTTAACTTTCATAAAACATCGCAGCGGAATTATCAAAATAGACATCTCATTTCATAATAAAAGCTTTTGCAAAATAATACATCATTAACCAGTTACAAAATATATTGTTGCATTACATCACAAAAGCCTTATATAAATGGATGCCATCCCAAAAGAGCTGAGTAGCCTCGTAGCGCCATCCTCAGCAACATTACCTGCCAACTGGAAACACATAAAAAGTCAGCGTTGCTGAGTGAGTTCTAGTTTTAAAATAAAACATACTTTTCTTTCTTTAAAACCATACTTTAATTTCATGCAATCATGCATCATACGTACACATAGATAATATCGTTATTATCTTCATCATTCATTCATTAACTTCCATTCGTTCATTCATCATTTCTTACTTTCATTCGTTCGTTCATCATTACATCTTTTCCTTTTGTCAACACCATGAACTTTACCCTTCATGCTCATGATACTAGGCCTAAGCCTATCATAGACCTTCATTCACCGTGCCTAGCGCCTCTGGCCACAGTACCTAGGATAAAGTTCATGTATACCATTGTCATGTGCTATGCCCTTCATGCTCATGGTACTGGACCTAAGCCTATCATAGACCTTCATTCACGGTGCCCAGCACCTCTGGCTACAGTACCTAAGGCAAGCAACAATGGTTCCATACAAATGGTTAATCACAAAGAAACACCCCAATGTGCATCCTCCCGGGGTAGCGAACCCGCACACCGTTGGGCTGACACTTATAATTGGCATGTCCCGATATCCAATGCTTGCAAGACTTTTATTACATTCCATCTTTTATTAATACATGCATTCGTGCATCATGTTCCCCTTTTATTATCTTCCACTTTTCATTTCATTCATTAACATAACACGTAAAGCCACAGGAAAGATAAACATTCATCAAAATCAAGAACATTAACATACACAGTCATCATCATCATACAGGGCAACATGATACATACATAACATACATCATGCATAAATATGCAACATCATCATCATCATGCCCAATATACCCTCTAAGGCCTCAACAGTCATCTTACATGAACTTACGGGAATTTCCATGTCAAAACCTACATCTGCACTTTTCCCCGATAGTCAGTAATTAAACTACACTTTCCCCGGGTACAACAGCCCTACTTGGGCGTATGGACACCCTTCAGTCGCATGGCCTCCAAGCGACTGAACATCAAGCGATTGGACTCATGCGGATGAACACCTATGCGAATGGACACCCAGTCGTGCGTATGGACCTCATGCGGATGGAACTAATGCGAATGAGCACCTATGCGATTGACCTCATGGGAATGGACTCAATACGAATGAGTCCCATGCGATTAGAACTAATGCGACTAAGCACCTATGCGACTGGGCCCTCAGTCGTGTGACTCCCCATGCGACTGGCCCCCAATCGTACGAATGAATCCTTAATCGTGCGAATGAACCCTCAATCATGCGAATGAACCTTCAATCGTGCGAATGAACCTTCAATCGTGCGAATGAACCTTCAATCGTGCGAATGAACCTCAATCGCACCCCAGTCGGCCGTATGGCCTCCAGTTTGTCGCCTAGCCCTAGCTGATGCAGAATGGTGTTCATCCCGAACCCAATCTGCCATTTTCGGCCGCCAAGCTCATCCAAACCCATTCTAAGCCTAAATCAACCATCCTAAACCTTAGGAATGCATACCACAACACCATTCAAGCACACATAAGCCCGGAAACAAACTCCAAACGCATCACATGCAACACATCTAAATGGGTCAAACACACACACATACAAAAACGGATTTTCTATGCTTTCCAGCCCCAAAATCGGTTGAAAACAAGTAAAAGAGGGGTACTAGAACTCACACAAACGACCACAACGAGAAGAGTTTTGGTTGGACTCGCTACACGACGATTTTCAAGTTCGAACCCACTCGAATCAAGCCTCTTTCCTCTTTTCTCCCTTTTCTCTCTTCTTTCTCTCTTTATGGCTGAAATGTGGGTGTGGGGAGAGGGTAAGGGCTGCCCTCTCCCTTTAAATACCACCTCATACTCAACTTTTTCTCGTTGGCGAGTTTGGTCACTCGACTTTGGACTTTATTTTTTTTCTTCTTTCGTCGGCTTCAAAATAAATAAATAACCGGGCGTTACAACACTCATGAATTTCAAAAGTTAGGGATAGAAATATTATTTATAAGTCATATGAATTTTAGTTTTTCTATTCATATATTTCTACATAATGATTTTTTATGTTTGTTTTAAAATGCCGATCAAGGTTACTATTATTTAAACAATAATCATCGTAATCTTTAATTTTGTTACAACCCTAAGTATAGTCCAATACTTTATTTCAATCTAAATTTTATTTTACGACACGAACGAGATTAATTAAATGAGAGACATACATCGTTGTTTCATCTATGCCACTACCTTTATTCATATAACAGAGAAAATCTTATAGTTAAAGGTTGGTTCAATGATATGAGATGATGATTTAAACTCTAAATCTTTAGGAACTCAAGTTTAAATTTAATTTTAGGGTTTTATGACGATGATGAGTTTTTTCTTTAATGATGTTTATGGATTAGTAAGACCTAAAATAACAAAATTAATATGACGATTAACACCTCTCTCAAAAATACGAACGCACTCACATGTTGTGAATAGTTACAAACACTAAAAAAGAAGGAAGAAAAAAAAGAAAAGCTTTATAGGAAGTTGGACAATGACGTGTGGGGATATCCTTTCGTATCCAAGAGCGTCCAGCCATTCTTTGGATTTTTCTCCCTACACTAGGCTGTATAAATCTTGATTTTCAAAATTTCATGATTATATTTTATTAAAGTGTTTAAATATAAAAACTAAATTTAAAAAATTATAAGAAGAAATATAAATCGTCAATTCTTTCAATTTATAGTTAAGAACAAATTGCAATGATAAAGTTTTTTTTAAAGAGATACTTTAGGTATAATCATTTTTAATAATTTTTTTCAAGTTCTTTCATTATTTAAAAATTTGTTACTTTTATATACGACTATATTTTTATACGAAATTACACTATAAAAATGAGTGTTTTATCTAGATTTAAGACAAGGCTAGTATCGTTATATAAAAAGCTAATAATTGTTTTTACGTTTTACAACTCATGAAATAAGCTCGTAATTGTGGGTTTAATATAGTTTATTGTGTATTTTTGTTATTTATTGTGTTTTGTGAACATTATTATGTTTTTTTAAAATAATAAATTTTAAAAGCACATGATGGTAACACAATTATTAATTAAAAACTAATTAATCTAATAAATTAAAAACAATAATTAAATGATACAAAATGATATAAAACATAAAACATAATGATAATATATCTCATTGTTCTATTTGTTCGTCATGGTGTTATCCTAAACACTATTAGTTTTAGAAAACAAGTTGGTAAAATAACATTATTGTGTACTTTTAATTGTAAAACATAATTATAAGATAACAAGACGTTTATATAATATATGAATAATGACAAAATAACACGAAATGATCTAAAATATAAAACACAATGAAGATTCACATATAACAAATGATGAAAAATATTTAACATAATAAACTAATATTTGACACGATAACCTAACATATTAGTTGCAATAACCTGATATATTTGACATTAGGATCCAAATGCTCTCGTATTTTTAAACACATGTCAAGCTATGAATCCTTCTTGAGCTTTCTTATATTAAACACCTCTTTTTTCTCTATAACATGTAGAAATATTTTGTTTTTAATTACTATTGATACCCCGCATTTCGTGATAGGATAACAATTTTTTTCATATATCGTTGAATCATGAAGGATGAAACTACCGAAAACTCGAGATACAGCATTGGCCATCAAATGCCGAAACATGCAAATTGTTGAACTCAGGATTTCAGCATTGGCCTCAACTGTTAAATCAGACCAAGTGCTGAATCTACTGCCAAACTGCAAATGCTGAATGACTGGTGGTCAGCATATGCCATGCAACTGTTGCACTACATGTGTTGAAAGACTGCTTATTAGCATATGCAGAACAACTACTGATTAGCAGTGAACTCCATGATCTGCTGATCAAATGCTACTGAAAACAAGTATGTCTATTCCGACAGTTGTGTCCCTTTTTTTGTTGACAACATAGTACGACTGTAATATCTTTACATTGAATAGTTATTTTTATTGTTTAGTATAAAAGTCCTCACACTTGTATAGGATATGGAAGCTTTCTACGCTATTTGATTGTAATCTACTGAATTATAATCATTGTATAAAATCAGATTAATTAAGTGGATACTTTGAAAGAACTTATTGTGCATTTATCTTTACTCAAAGTATATGTGTTCCGATAGTAAGTAACTAACTTAGATTCCGCATTCATTTGTTACTGATCTTAGAGGAAGTTCTTGTTTGTGTAAACAAACCCAATCCAATAAGGTATCAGAGATTTGGCTTTTAATTTGTTTGGAAACATTATTCAACAAATCACTTGTTTCTTCTTTCGATCACACTATCAAACACCACAACTCCTCATATCTCCCTACCCTTTCAATATGACTGTTGTAGTTATTTCTAGTAAAGATGATTTGGAAAATAGGACTCAAACCAAACCTCTCATGTTTACTCCAAATGACTATGATACCTGGAAAATCCGAATGGAAGATTTCATAAGAAATCAAGATATAAGATTGTGGCTCTATATTCTGAAAGAACTATATGTCCCCATGGTCCAAGATGCTAGTGAAGGTGGAGCTATGATTCCTAAAGATCCTACAAAGTACCCAACAACATCATGCATGCCTTCAAGAAGTTCACAACTACTTAAAAGTTGTGGGATGTTTTGAAAGTCAGATTTGAAGGAATGGAAGACATGAAGGAAAAAAATAGATGTCTTGAAACCGAAGTTCGAATATTATGGTTTCATAAGGGGACAAACCATGACTGCTACATATCTTAGACGTGTTATACTTTTAGACTCTCTAAATAAAGCTAGAGTAAAGATGGAGAATAATAGTATTCTCAGAAATTCTTGAGATCTTTACCAAAGACATGAATAGTCGACATTATGTCTATCAGAAGAACTAAGAGCCTGAAGACAATGAGTCTTGAGGAGTTATATGGCATCCTTAGTGCTTTTTAAATGGAGATGGATGTAGAGGAAGAATCCGTAAGCAGATCTCTAAACTCCTTAAAGTCATCAGCTATCATGGCCCCTATACATAAGAAGTTCATTATCACTCCCACTCCCAAATCTATCAAACTCCCATAATGGATCATCAAGAACCTATGATCACCTATCCTGAATCTCCAACTGCTGAATCTCAATCATCACCATCATTCAGCAGATGGAACCAGTCAACCCTGTTAACATAATCATATCCCACAAACTCTGCTTTCATCAGTGACCAAGCCAACTTCTTTCATCTCTTTGAAGAATGTCTAGAATGCA
>CM046044.1:19950523-20143023 GCA_025215565.1 Flaveria ramosissima | reverse complement strand
TGATTGACTACCAAATTTGATTTTGTTTAGGGAAAATGATAAGTTGCATTGATGTAACCAAATATTTTTTGGAGTTTAATGACAATAATTAAAATTAAAGTAAAAGTAAGATTGAAAATTTTGGGTTTTAAAACAAGAAATCAAGGCTATCATCCTGTAACGCCCGGAAATTTTCTTTGAAGCCGACGACAAAAGAAAAAGAAATAGTCCCAAGTCGAGGGACCAAACTCGCCAACGAGAGAAACTTTGATGAATGGGGGTATAAAAGGGGGGAGACACCCCATTCTTGCCATTTTTCAGCCAAGAAGAGAGGAGAGGAGAAGAGAAGGAGAAAAAGAGGAGAAAAGCTTGGTTCGGGGGGATTCGAGCGTGGAAATAATCGTGTAGCGGGTCAAATCGAAGCTCTACTCGACGGGATTGTTTGTGTGAGTTCTAGGACCCCTCTTTTACATGTTTTCAACTGATTTTGGGGCTGGAACACATCTGAAAACCCTTTTTTGAGTTTTTGGGTGTAAACCTGTTTTTGTATGTATGTGTATGTGTATGATTCGTTTGGGGCTTAATTTCGTGCTTGGTTATGCTTGAATGAGGTCGTGGTATGTTTCCCTAAGGTTTAGAATGGCTGATTTGAGCTTAAAAGAGGTTTGGAAGAGGTTGGAGACCGAAAACCGTCGGTAGCAGTCGGGATGAACTGCATTCTCCATCAGCTAGGCTAGGCGACCGACTGGAGTGCGATTGGAGGCCATACGGCCGATTGGCCGGCGACTAATGTCCATGCGCATGATTGCCATGCGACTGAGGTCCATACGCATGATGGTCATGCGACTGAAGTTCATGTGTCTGTAAGGCATGCGATTGAAGGAGTGTGCGACTGAGGTTCATTCGCACGAAGGTTATGCGTTTGAAGTCCATGCGCCTGGAGGCCATGCGACTGAGGTTCATTCGCACGAAGGGAATGCGACTGAAGCCCATGCGCCTGAGGTCATACGCATGAAAGCTATGCGACTGAGAGTCCATTCGCATAGATGTCCATTGGCCCATAGGTCCATTCGCATAGGGTCCATTCGCCTGATGTCCATTCGCCTAAGTGTTCAATCGCCCGGAAGGCCATGCGAGTAGAGGGTGTCCATATGCCCAAGTAGGGTTCATACGCCCGAAAGAACAATGGTTTATCTTATGACCTTTGAGGGAAAGTGAAGTTATGGGTTTTGACTCGGGAGGTTCCCGTAGGCTTATGTAAGTTGACTTTCGAGGTCAAAGACGTGATGTCGGGCATGTGTATGATGTTAATGATGTGATGTATGATTGATGCGTGCGTATGATTGATGCGTATATATATGATGATGCCCTGTATGGTGATGTGTGTATGTTTATGTTTATGTTCTTGTTATGTATATGTATCTTTCCATGGCTTTAAGTTTAATGTTAATGAATGAAACGAAAGTATTATGTAACGTAAAGTGAAAGATAATAAAAAGGGGAACACGATAAATGAATGAATGCATGCATTAATAAACGAATGAAAGTATGAACGGCTTGCAGGCATTATGAACAGGGGTACACGCGGGGGTTCCAGTCTTTATGACTGACCAACGTTGTAGTACGTAATGTAGTGATTACTCACCTCGGTGCTGGTGTCAGGCTATGTGAAGTGTGGAAGTCATTTATGATCTTCGGCCCAGTACTCGAGTTATCGTTTACCCCGGTGCTGGTGCCAGGCTATGTGCAGTGTGGAAGTCATTTATGAACTTCGGCCCAGTACTCGAGTTATGCATATCGTTGGGGGTGGAGTAGTGATTACTCACCTCGGTGCTGGTGCCAGGCTATGTGCAGTGTGGAAGTCATTTATGGACTTCGGCCCAGTACTCGAGTTATGCATATCGTTGGGAGTGTAGTATGTGGATGGGATCTTTGTCGCTCACCTCGGTGCTGGTGGCAGGCTAGGTGTAGTGTGGAAGTCATTTATGATCTTCGACCCAGTACTTGAGTTATCGCTTACCCTGGTGCTGGTACCAGGCTATATGTAGTGTGGAAGTCATTTATGATCTTTAGCCCAGTAGCCATATTGATTGGGGTATAGCTGTTGACACTGATCCACAACGTGAGAGTGTAACAGATGTTGATCATGAACCTTAACTTAGGTATTGTGACTATGAGGTGCTGTGCACCGTTATAGAAGGTCTATGATAGGCCTAGGTCCCGTACCATGATCATGAAGGGTAGTGTTCATGGTGTTGTTAAATGGAAAAGATGTAGTGATCCTGAACCTTACCTTAGGTATTGTGACCATGAGGTGCTGTGCACCGTTATAGAAGGTCTATGATAGGCCTAGGTCCCGTACCATGAGCATGAAGGGTAAAGTTCATGGTGTTAATAAATGGAAAAGATGTAATGATGAATAAACGAATGAAAGTAAGAATGAATGAACGAATGGAAGTTAACGGATGAATAAGTTAACGAATGTAATGATGAAGATAATAATTACATTATCTATGTGTATGTATGTTGTGTGATCGCTTACGAAAGTGACGAAAGGTTTTATAAAGAATGTAAAGTATGTTTTATTATAAAACTAGAACTCAATCAGCAACGCTGACTTTGATGTGTTTCCAGTTGGCAGGTATGTTGCTGAGGATGGCACGGGGCGGCTACTCAGCGTATTTTGGAGGGCATCGAATATTATAATGCTTTTGTAATGAAATTGTGTAATGAACGGTTGTAATATTTTGCAAAAGTATTATGATGAAATGAAAATGTTGTTTTTAATGTTTCCGCTGCAACGTTTTATGAAAGTGAAATGTAATATTATGTTTTACGTGCGATGAATGATCAACTGTAGGCGTCCCGGGAACGGGGCCTTATAAGTTGGTATCAGAGTCAAAGTTTAAGTGAAATGGGTAAATTTTCAAATAAACCTTAACTTAAACTGAGAATGGGACGGAAAGGGAATGGGATGCCAATCCGAGTAGCAGCGTGCCATTAGGTATTTTCGTAATGTTAACTGGTATTAATGTGCGTATGTTATATGGTTTATGTGTTGCTGGTAGATTTAGATACTGATGTAGTCAGGACAGGTAATGCTTGGGGTATGAAGAGTAAAGTAAGTGGCTAATCACAACTGGCAACTGTAATTAGGGACTTACTATACTTGACATAAACTGAGCTATTCCTTGAATGACCGTGTTGGTGTTTGAATCTTTCAGTGTGTGTTAGAGGATGTGTAACACCCGGAAATTTATTATTTGAAGCCGGCGAAGAAAGAAAAGAAATAAAGTCCAAAGTCGAGGGACCAAACTCGCCAACGAAGAAAAGTTGGGTAATGTGGTGATATGTGTAGGGAGAGGGCAGCCCACTCTCCCCACACTTCACATATTTTCAGATTTGAGAGGAAGAGAAGAGAGAAAGAAGAGAAAAAGGGAGAAAAGTGGTGTTTCGGGTGATTCGAGTGTCCAAATCCGTCGAGTGGCAAGCCAAATCGAAGCTCTTGTCTTTGTGCTCGATTGTGTGAGTTCTAGGACCCCACTTTTACTTGTTTTCAACTGATTTTGGGGCTGGAAAATGTTCAAAACCCGTTTTTACAAGTGTGTGTGTTTGACCCATTTGGGTGTGATGTGTATGATGTTAGAGTATGATTTCGGGCTTGGTGTGCTTGTATGGTGTTATGGTATGCATTCCTAAGGTCCAAGAGGGTTAATTTAGGCTTAGAATGGGTTTGGATGAGCTTGAGGCCGAAAATGGCAGATTGGGTTCGGGATGAACTCCATTCTGCATCAGCTAGGGCTAGGCGACCGAATGAAGGCCATACGGCCAATGAGGGCGATTGAGTGTCATTCGCACGATTGGGGTTCAATCGCACGACTAAGACTTCAGTCGCACGACTGGGAGTCCAGTCGCATGAGGGTTGTACGACTGAGGGTTCAGTCGCATAGATGCTTAGTCGCATGAGTCCATTCGCATGAGGTTAGTCGCATAGGTGCCCATTCGCAGTAATCCCATTCGCACAAGGTCCATACGCACGATTTGATGTTCATTCGCATAGATGACCATCCGCATGAGTCCAGTCGCATGATGTTCAGTCGCATGGAGGCCATGCGACTGAAGGGTGTCCATACGCCCGAATAGGGCTGTTGCACTCGAATGAATGTGTAGTTTGACTTCTGGCCTTCGGGGAAAGGTGCAGATGTAAGTTTGGACGTAAGGTAACCCGTAAGAGCATGTAAGAGGATGGTTATGGCCTTAGAGTGCATGTAGGGCATGATGATGACGATGTTGCATGTTTATGCATATTATGAATGTATGATGTTGCCCTGTATGATGATGATGAATGCGTATGATATGTTCCTTATTATGATGTATGGTTATCTTTCCTATGGCTTTACTTAGTATGATGAATGAAATGAAGTATTATGTAACGTAAAGTGGAAAGAGATGACACGTCTTGCATGCATCGGATACTGGGTCCTTCTTTGTGATTGACCATTAATGTGGAACCTCTACCGCTTACCCTTAGTACTGTGGCATACGTTTAGCTGTTCATTTATTGACTTCGGCCCAGTGGCTATGACTGATCAGTTATCATTAGTACTGTGGCATACGTTTAGCTGTTCATTTATTGACTTCGGCCCAGTAGCTAAGACTGATCGGTTACCCCTAGTACCGTGGCATACGTTTAGCTGTTCATTTATTGACTTCGGCCCGGTAGCTGAGACTAATTGGGGTGTAGCATATGGTATTGGTATGGATGATGTCCGATGCGCAAGTAAGTTAAAAGGAACGAATGATCGAATGAATGAATGAAGAAGATAATAATGATATTATCTATGCGTACGTATGATGTGTGATCACGTTAAAGTAACGAATGGTTTTATATGAAAGTAAAGTATGTTTTATATAAAAACTAGAACTCACTCAGCAACGCTGACTTTTATTGCATTTTCCAGTTGGCAGGTAAATGATTGCTGAGGATGGCACGGCAAGGCTACTCGGCTCTTTTGGGATGGCATTCATTTATGAAGCTTTTGTGTTAATGCAAACATGTATTTTGTAATCAGATAATGATGTATTATTTGGCAAAAGTATTTATAATGAAATGTGATGTCATTTTTGAATGTTTCCGCTGCAATGTTTTCTTAATGCAAATGTAATATATGTTTTATGTGCGATGAATGACCAACTGTAAGCGTCCCGGGAACGGGGCCTTACAAGTTGGTATCAGAGCCAAAGTTTAAGTGAAATGGGTAAATTTTCAAAATAAACCTTAACTTAAACTGAGAATGGGACGAATGGGGAATGGGATGCCAAACTGAGTAGCTGCGTGCCATCAGGTATTTTCTTAAAGTTAACCGGTTTATGTGCGCATGGTATATGTTATGTGTTGTATGTAGATTTGAATACTGATGTAGTCAGGACAGGTAATACTTGGGGTATGAAGAGTAAAGTAAGTGGCTAATCACAACTGGCCACTGTAATTAGGGACTTACTATACTTGACATAAACTGAGTTGTTTCCTTGAATGACCGTGTTGGTGTTTGAATCTTTCAGTGTGATAGAGAATGGCTGGTGGTAGATCTTCTAGAGCTTCTAGGGGTGGAGGCCGTGATGGCCCTGTTGCTGAACCACGCCCTAAAAGAGGAAGGCCTAGAGCTGAGAAAGAGGTTCCTGCAGAACCTGAGACTCCTCATCCAGAAGCTGGGGATGAGAGTGCGAACTTAAGGGCCTCGGTAAAGGAGGCTGTTGTCGAGGAGGTACATCAGGTCATGCAGACAATCTTACCGTCTGTGGTGACCGAAGTCATCAAAGCTGTGAAGGAGGGAGAAAGAAAGGAGAGAAACTGGGCCTCGGGGGAGCAACCGGAGCCTGAAACTATTTTCTCCGATAATGAGGAGGAAGAGGAAGAGGAGCCTGTGCGGGAGGTGGCACGAGGCTGCAACTACGGGGTGTTTATGAGATGCAAGCCCCCTACTTTCGACGGTAATGGTAATGCTGCCGCTGCTCACCGATGGGTGAGAGAAATGGAGGCTGTTCTCGACATCAGCGAGTGCCGAGAAGATCAGAAAGTCAAGTTTGCCACCCACTCTTTCGTGGACTCGGCACTATGCTGGTGGGACAACATTGTCCAAGCGGAGGGTAATCGGGCAATCGGGAGAATGATGGTGGCCCGAACTGAAGAAGATGGTAATTGAGGAGTTCTGTCCTCACAGGGAAATGGATAAGATTGAGAGGGAGTTCCTGCAGCTGGAGGCGGGATCCATGACACACCAGCAATATACTACCAAAGTTCAACGAGATGGCACGGTTGGTGCCGGATCAGGTGACGCCTCTTTCTCGGAAATCAAGAGGTACATTCAGGGTTTACCGGTGGATGTTCGCCGGCATATGATCGCCGCCCGGCCAAGTACGTTTAGGTCGGCGGTTGATTTGGCCGGAAGACTTTATGATGAGAGGGGAGCGGTGGTGGTTGAAGCGAATAGTAAGAGTGGTGGTGATCGAAGCTGGAACGGGAAGAGGTTTGGTCGGGGTGAGGCCTCGACGGGTAACAAAAAGGCACGGGTGGATGACCGCCGCGTGGCCACACCGGGAGCAGGATTGAGGAGATGTGGTAAGTGTGGAAAGGAGCATGCGGGAGAATGCAGGCTGGGTTTGAATGTGTGCTTCAAGTGTGGGAAGACAGGGCATATGGCGAAGGATTGCCTGTCGGGCAAATGTTTTAACTGTGGGGAAACTGGTCATATGAGCAGGGATTGTAAGAAGCCGAGGGCTGAGAGTTCAGGGGCGAAGAGGACGGGAGGTGATGGACCGAGGGCGAGCGCCAGGGCATTCACCATGACACAGGAGGAGGCTAGGACGGACCCTGACGTTGTGTCCGGTACGTTTCTGGTGAACCAAACTTTAGCTTCTGTGTTATTTGATTCTGGTGCTAGTAGGAGTTTTATTTCTGCTGCTTTCTGTGCTAAGCTGCCTGTTAGTAGTAGACGTGTTGATGCGCCCTTTGATGTAGAAACTGCCATAGGTAAGTCTACCAGGATTTCTGAGATGATAGAGAACTGTGATGTGGAGCTCGAGGGTCATAAGTTTCCGGTTAGACCGTTCGTGATGGCCTTAGGTGGTTTTGATTTGGTTCTTGGGATGGATTGGTTAGCGGACTTCGAGGCGAACATTGTGTGTCGCAAGAAGATGATTCGGTTGTCGGCGCCTGACGGTAGTTCAGTGACGGTGTATGGTGATCGGGTTACTACGATTCCGAAGGTGATCTCGATGGCGGTGGCGGGAAAGTGTATGAGGCGTGGATGTAGTGCCTACTTGGCCTATGTAAAGATGTGGATACGCCAACACCACAACTAGCCGATGTACCAGTTGTGTGTGACTTTCCAGATGTGTTTCCAGAAGACTTATCAGGAGTGCCACCTGACAGAGAGATTGAGTTTCAGATTGATCTGATACCGGGTGCCCAACCTGTCGCCAAGGCACCGTATCGGTTGGCTCCGACCGAGATGAAAGAATTGATGGAGCAGTTGCAAGAGTTGCTTGATAAGGGGTTCATTAGACCGAGTATCTCTCCTTGGGGTGCTCCGGTCCTGTTTGTAAAGAAGAAGACGGTAGTATGAGGATGTGCATCGACTACCGCGAGCTGAACAAGTTGACAGTGAAGAACCGATACCCCTTACCGAGGATAGATGATTTGTTTGATCAGCTTCAGGGTGCCAGTTGGTTTTCAAGGATAGATCTTCGATCTGGTTATCATCAGTTGAAGGTGAAGGAGCAGGATATTCCTAAAACAGCTTTCCGTACGCGCTATGGTCACTACGAGTTTCTTGTCATGTCCTTTGGCTTGACCAACGCGCCAGCTGCTTTTATGGATTTGATGAACCGTGTGTGTCGGCCTATGTTGGATAAATCATGATTGTGTTTATTGATGATATCCTGATTTATTCGAGGAGCGAAGCAGAGCATGCCGGTCACATTCGGGAAGTTCTAGAGACGTTGAGAAGGGAGAAGTTGTATGCTAAATTCTCCAAGTGCGCGTTCTGGTTGCGCGAAGTTCAGTTCTTGGGTCATGTGGTGAATCCTGACGGGATTATGGTGGACCCGGCGAAAGTGGAGGCGGTTATGCAATGGAAGTCACCAAAGACGCCATCCGAGATTCGTAGCTTCTTGGTTTGGCGGGCTACTACAGAAGATTTATCCAAGACTTCTCTAAGATTGCTTCTCCACTAACTAAGTTGACCCGAAAAGAGGTGAAGTTCGTATGGGGTCAAGCTCAAGAGAAGGCGTTTGAAGAATTGAAGGCGAGATTGACTCAAGCTCCTGTTCTGTCGTTACCCGATGGAAGTGAAGATCTGGTGGTTTATTCCGATGCTTCTTACTCGGGGTTGGGGTGTGTGTTAATGCAGAGAGGAAAGGTTATAGCCTATGCATCCCGACAGTTGAAGGTTCATGAGGTCAATTATCCTACTCATGACTTGGAGCTAGCAGTTGTGGTCTTTGCATTAAAGATTTGGAGGCACTATCTGTACGGGACGAAGTGCACCATATTCACTGACCACAAGAGTCTGAAGTACTTCTTTGAGCAGAAGGATTTGAACATGAGGCAGAGGCGGTGGTTGGAACTTATAAAGGATTATGATTGTGAGATCCACTACCATCCGGGCAAGGCCAACGTGGTGGCTGATGCCCTTAGCCGGAAAGAGAGGCCCGAGCCGATTCGGGTGAAAGCATATCAGTTGATCATGACCTCCGATGTGATGAAGCAGGTTAAAGAGTTTCAAGATGAGGCATTGAAGGAAGATCATCTTAACTCTGAAAGAATGAGAGGTCTGGTTGGGGAACTGGGTGAAAACACGCTCGGTGTTAAACCCGATTCGATCGTGTGTGGATTCCTCGTTTTGGGGATCTACGGGTGAAGATAATGGATGAAGCTCACAAGACTCGGTACTCCATTCATCCTGGTGCCACAAAAATGTACCATGATATGAAGAAAGATTATTGGTGGCCGGGTATGAAGCGCGATGTGGTGGAGTATGTGAGTAAGTGCCTTACTTGCTTACAGGTGAAGGCCGAGCACCAAAAGCCGTATGGGAAGATACAACCTTTGGATATACCGGAATGGAAGTGGGAGCACATCACCATGGATTTCATTACAAAGCTGCCGCGTACCCCGAAAGGGTACGATGCCATATGGGTGATAGTTGATCGTTTGACGAAGAGTGCTCACTTCCTACCGATCCGCGAGACATATTCATCTGAGAGGTTGGCTGATCTGTTCATCAAGGAGATTGTGACTCGTCATGGTGTGCCGGTGTCTATTGTGTCGGATCGCGACACCCGGTTTACATCTAAATTTTGGAAGAAATTCCACGACGCTATGGGGACGAGGTTACATATTAGCACGGCTTATCATCCCCAGACTGATGGTCAATCGAAAGGACCATTCAGACACTGGAAGACATGCTTCGGGCATGTGTGATTGATTTTGGTGGAAGTTGGGATGACCACCTACCGTTAGCCGAATTCTCATACAACAACAGTTATCATGCCAGCATTGGTATGCCCCCATATGAGATGCTATACGGTAGGAGATGCAGAACACCTGTTTGTTGGGGTGACATTGGTCAGAAGGAATTGGGAAGCGTCGAGGTTATCGAGGCTACGACTGAGAAGCTTGAGAAGATTAAAGCCTTCATGAAGGCAGCCAAAGACAGACAGAAGTCGTATGCTGATAAAAGGCGCAGGCCGATTGAGTTCCAGGTGGGTGACCGGGTTATGTTGAAGGTCTCACCTTGGAAGGGTATCATTCGCTTCCGAAAGCGGGGCAAGTTGAGCCCAAGGTATATAGGCCCTTTCCGAATCATTGCTCGAGTAGGAGAGTGGCCTATAGACTGGAGTTGCCAGATGAGTTAAGTGGAATTCACCCGACATTCCATGTATCTCATCTAAGGAAGTGCTTAGCAGATGAAGATATGATTGTCCCATTGGAAGATATCGAAGTAGATGAACGGCTCAATTTGTGGAGCAACCAGTGGCAATCATTGACCGAAAGGAGAAAAGGCTGAGGAATAAAGTGGTTCCTCTTGTGCGTGTACAGTGGAAGCATAGGAAGGGATCCGAATCAACGTGGGAGACTGAGGAAGAAATGAGACGACATTATCCATGTTTGTTCGAGGAATAACAGGTTTCGGGTACGAAACCTATTTAAGGGGGGTGGACTTGTAACACCCGGAAATTTATTATTTTGAAGCCGGCGAAGAAAGAAAAGAAATAAAGTCCAAAGTCGAGGGACCAAACTCGCCAACGAAGAAAAGTTGGGTAATGTGGTGATATGTGTAGGGAGAGGGCAGCCCACTCTCCCCACACTTCACATATTTTCAGATTTGAGAGGAAGAGAAGAGAGAAAGAAGAGAAAAAGGGAGAAAAGTGGTGTTTCGGGTGATTCGAGTGTCCAAATCCGTCGAGTGGCAAGCCAAATCGAAGCTCTTGTCTTTGTGCTCGATTGGGTGAGTTCTAGGACCCCACTTTTACTTGTTTTCAACTGATTTTGGGGCTGGAAAATGTTCAAAACCCGTTTTTACAATTGTGTGTGTTTGACCCATTTGGGTGTGATGTGTATGATGTGTTTAGAGTATGATTTCGGGCTTGGGTGTGCTTGTATGGTGTTATGGTATGCATTTCTAAGGTCCAGGAGGGTTAATTTAGGCTTAGAATGGGTTTGGATGAGCTTGGAGGCCGAAAATGGCAGATTGGGTTCGGGATGAACTCCATTCTGCATCAGCTAGGGCTAGGCGACCGAATGAAGGCCATACGGCCGAATGAGGGCGATTGAGTGTCATTCGCACGATTGGGGTTCAATCGCACGACTAAGACTTCAGTCGCACGACTGGGAGTCCAGTCGCATGAGGGTTGTACGACTGAGGGTTCAGTCGCATAGATGCTTAGTCGCATGAGTCTATTCGCATGTTAGTCGCATAGGTGCCCATTCGCAGTAATCCCATTCGCACAAGGTCCATACGCACGATTTGATGTTCATTCGCATAGATGACCATCCGCATGAGTCCAGTCGCATGATGTTCAGTCGCATGGAGGCCATGCGACTGAAGGGTGTCCATACGCCCGAATAGGGCTGTTGCACTTGAATGAATGTGTAGTTTGACTTCTGGCCTTCGGGGAAAGGTGCAGATGTAAGTTTGGACGTAAGGTAACCCGTAAGAGCATGTAAGAAGATGGTTATGGCCTTAGAGTGCATGTAGGGCATGATGATGACGATGTTGCATGTTTATGCATATTATGAATGTATGATGTTGCCCTGTATGATGATGATGAATGCGTATGATATGTTCCTTATTATGATGTATGGTTATCTTTCCTATGGCTTTACTTAGTATGACGAATGAAATGAAGTATTATGTAACGTAAAGTGGAAAGAGATGACACGTCTTGCATGCTTCGGATACTGGGTCCTTCTTTGTGATTGACCATTAATGTGGAACCTCTACCGCTTACCCTTAGTACTATGGCATACGTTTAGCTGTTCATTTATTGACTTCGGCCCAGTGGCTATGACTGATCAGTTATCATTAGTACTGTGGCATACGTTTAGCTGTTCATTTATTGACTTCGGCCCAGTAGCTAAGACTGATCGGTTACCCCTAGTACCGTGGCATACGTTTAGTTGTTCATTTATTGACTTCGGCCCGGTAGCTGAGACTAATTGGGATGTAGCATATATTGGTATGGATGATGTCCGATGCGCAAGTAAGTTAAAAGGAACGAATGATCGAATGAATGAATGAAGAAGATAATAATGATATTTTCTATGCGTACGTATGATGTGTGATCACGTTAAAGTAACGAATGGTTTCATATGAAAGTAAAGTATGTTTTATATAAAAACTAGAACTCACTCCGCAACGCTGACTTTTATTGCATTTTCCAGTTGGCAGGTAAATGATTGCTGAGGATGGCACGGCAAGGCTACTCGGCTCTTTTGGGATGGCATTCATTTATGAAGCTTTTGTGTTATAATGCAAACATGTATTTTGTAATCAGATAATGATATATTATTTGGCAAAAGTATTTATAATGAAATGTGATGTCATTTTTGAATGTTTCCGCTGCAATGTTTTCTTAATGCAAATGTAACTATATGTATAATGTGCGATGAATGACCAACTGTAAGCGTCCCGAGAACGGGGCCTTACAGGATGGCTAGTGGCAGATCTCCTAAGGAATTGTCAGATGAAGGTTGTGGTGGACGTGGTGCTGGATCATGTGTCACGAGGAGCATGACAAGGGCTGCTGAAATGGCACCCGAAGAGGCTGAAATCCATAACCGGGAAGGCGGTGATGATAGTGCTAACCTGAGGACCGCAATGAAAGAGGCTGTAACTATGGGGAGTTTCAACGATGCAAGCCCCCAACTTTTGATGGCAATGGCATTGCTGCTGCTGCTCACCAATGGGTGAGGGAAATGGAAGCTGTTTTAAATATCAGCGAGTGCCGGGAAGACCAGAAGGTAAAGTTTGCTGCCCACTCTTTTGTGGACTCAGCTTTGTGTTGGTGGGACAATATTGTCCAAGTTGAGGGAAGCAGGGCTATCAGGAGGATGAGGTGGGCAGAGTTGAAGAGGCTGGTGATTGAGGAGTTCTGTCCTCACCGTGAGATGGATAAAGTTGAAAGAGAGTTCCTGATGCTGGAAGCAGGAACAATGATGCATCAGCAATACACTACCAAATTCAACAAAATGGCACGGCTGGTGCCGGATCAGGTGACACCTCTTTCGCGAAAGATCAAGAGGTATATTCAAGGCTTGCCGGCGGATATCCGTAGGCACATGATTGCTGCCCGACCGAGCACGTTTAGGTCGGCGGTTGATTTAGCGGGGAGATTATACGATGAAAGATTGGTGGTGGTGACTGAAGTTAGCGAGAAAGGAGATGGTGATCGAGATTGGAACGGGAAGCGATTGGGACGTGGCGGAGCCGCTCCAAGTAACAAAGGTGCACGGGTGGATGACCAGCGTGTGGTCATAACTGATGCGGGGTCGGGAAGATGTGACAAGTGTGGACACAAACACCCCGGGGAATGTAGATTGGGGACTAATGTCTGTTTCCGTTGTGGAAGGACCGGACATGTGGCGAAAAACTGCGGTGTGAGAAGGTGTTATTCTTGTGGCGGGGAGGGCCACATGAGCAAGGATTGCAAGATGCCGAGGGCGGAAGGTTCGGGAGTGAAGAAGATAGGAGGAAGCTAGGACGGACCCCGATGTTGTGACATGTATGTTTCTAGTAAATAGATCCTTAGCCTTTGTGTTATTCGTTGCTGGCGCTAGTAAAAGTTTTGTTCCTGTTGCTTTCTGTTCTGAATTGCATGTTAGTGGTAAGAATATAGATACGCCCTTCGATGTAGTCCTAGGAGTGGATTGTTTGGCAGACTACGGAGCGAACATTGTGTGTCGCAGGAAAATGATACGGTTGACAGCGCCCGACGGGATCACGGTGACGGTTTAAGGTGATTGAGTCACGACGATTCCAAAGGTGATTTCGATGGCAGTGGCAGGAAGGTGCATGAAGCGTGATATGGTGGAATACGAGATTAAATGCCTTACTTGTTTACAAGTGAAGGCCGAGCATCAAATGCCGTATGGAAAGTATTGAGGTGATCGAGGCCACGATCGAGAAGCTCGAAAGGATCAAAGCCTTGATGAAGGTAGCCAGAGATAGACAAGAAGTCGTGTGTGGATAAACGACGTAAACCGATTGAACTCCAGGTGGGAGACTGGAAAAGAGATGAGACAGTATTGCCCGCGATGGTTTAAGGAATAACAGGTTTCGGGGACGAAACCTATATAAGGGGGGTGGACTTGTAACGCCCGGAAATTTTCTTTGAAGCCGACGAATGAAGAAAAAGAAATAAAGTCCCAAGTCGAGGGACCAAACTCGCCAACGAGAGAAACTTCGATGAATGGGGGTATAAAAGGGGGGAGACACCCCATTCTTGCCATTTTTCAGCCAAGAAGAGAGGAGAGGAGAAGAGAAGGAGAAAAAGAGGAGAAAAGCTTGGTTCGGGTGGATTCGAGCGTGGAAATCGTCATGTAGCGGGTCAAATTGAAGCTCTACTCGATGGGATCGTTTGTGTGAGTTCTAGGACCCCTCTTTTACACGTTTTCAACTGATTTTGGGGCTGGAACACATCTGAAAACCCTTTTTCGAGTTTTTGGGTGTAAACCCGTTTTTGTATGTACGTGTATGTGTATGATTCGTTTGGGGCTTGATTTCGTGCTTGGTTATGCTTGAATGAGGTTGTGGTATGTTTCCCGAAGGTTTAGAATGGCTGATTTGAGCTTAAAAGAGGTTTGGAAGAGGCTGGAGACCGAAAACCGTCGGCTGCAGTCGGGATGAACTGCATTCTGCATCAGCTAGGGCTAGGCGACCGACTGGAGTGCGGTTGGAGGCAATACAGCCGATTGGCCTACAGCTGAGGTCCATGCGCACGATTTCCATGCGACTGAGGTCCATACGCATGATGGTCATGCGACTGAAGTTCATGTGTCTGTAAGGCATGCGATTGAAGGAGTGTGCGATTGAGGTTCATTCGCATGAAGGTTATGCGACTGAAGTCCATGCGCCTGGAGGCCATGCGACTGAGGTTCATTCGCACGAAGGGTATGCGACTGAAGCCCATGCACCTGAGGTCATGCGACTCAAAGCCATACGCATGAAAGCTACGCGAGTGAGAGTCCATTCCTATAGATGTCCATTCGCCCATAGGTCCATTCGCATAGGGTCCATTCGCCTGATGTCCATTCGCCTAAGTGTTCAATCGCCCGAAAGGCCATGCGACGGGAGGGTGTCTATACGACCAAGTAGGGTTCATACACCCGAAAGAACAACGGTTTATCTTATGACCTTTGAGGGAAAGTGAAGTTATGGGTTTTGACTCGAGAGGTTCCCGTAGGCTTGTGTAAGTTGACATTCGAGGTCAAAGACGTGATGTCAGGCATGTGTGTGATGTTAATGATGTGATGTATGATTGATGTGTGCGTATGATTGATGCGTATATATATGATGATGCCCTGTATGGTGATGTGTGTATGTTTATGTTTATGTTCCTGTTATGTATATGTATCTTTCCATGGCTTTACGTCGAATGTTAATGAATTAAATGAAAGTATTATGTAACGTAAAGTGAAAGATAATGAAAAGAGGAACACGATAAATGAATGAATGCATGCATTAATAAACGAATGAAAGTATGAAAGGCTTGCAAGAATTATGAACAGGGGTACACGCGGGGGTTCCAGTCTTTGTGACTGACCAACGTTGTGGTACGTAGTGTAGTGATTACTCACCTCGGTGCTGGTGTCAGGCTATGTGCATTGTTGAAGTCATTTATGATCTTCGACCCAGTATTCGAGTTATCGTTTACCCCGGTGCTGGTGCCAGGCTATGTGTAGTGTGGAAGGTATTTATGAAATTCGGCCCAGTACTCGAGTTATGCATATCGTTGGGGGTAGAGTAGTGATTACTCACCTCGGTGCTGGTGCCAGGCTATGTGCAGTGTGGAAGTCATTTATGGACTTCGGCCCAGTACTCGAGTTATGCATATCGTTGGGAGTGTAGTACGTGGATGGGATCTTTGTCGCTCACCTCGGTACTGGTGCCAGGCTATGTGCAGTGTGGAAGTCATTTAGGATCTTCGGCCCAGTACTCGAGTTATCGCTTACCCCGGTGCTGGTGCCAGGCTATGTGCAGTGTGGAAGTCATTTATGATCTTTGGCCCAGTAGCCATATTGTTTGGGGTATAGCTGTTGACACTGATCCAGAACGTGAGAATGTAACAGATGTAATGATCCTGAACCTTACCTTAGGTACTGTGACCATGAGGTGTTGTGCACCGTTATAGAAGGTCTATGATTGGCCTAGGTCCTGTACCATGAGCATGAAGGGTAAAGTTCATGGTGTTAATAAATGGAAAAGATGTAATGATGAATAAACGAATGAAAGTAAGAATGAATGAACGAATGGAAGTTAACGGATGAATAAGTTAACGAACGTAATGATGAAGATAATAATTACATTATCTATGTGTATGTATGTTGTGTGATCGCTTAAAGGATGTAAAGTATGTTTACATCGATGTAAGGTCAGGTTCACAGACGTCGATGTCAGAACCCAAAATGACTAAACCAGTTAACCATAAATGTATTATTCATCAAAGTCCAAGTAAACCAAAAGTTAAAGGATGTAAAGATCGCTTACGAAAGTAACGAAAGGTTTTATAAAGGATGTAAAGTATGTTTTATTATAAAATTAGAACTCACTTAGCAACGCTGACCTTGATGTGTTTCCAGTTGGCAGGTATGTTGCTGAGGATGGCACGGGGCGGCTACTCAGCATATTTTGGAGGGCATCCAATATTATAATGCTTTTATAATGAAATTGTGTAATGAACGGTTGTAATATTTTGCAAAAGTATTATGATGAAATGAAAATGTTGTTTTTAATGTTTCCGCTGCAACGTTTTATGAAAGTAAAATGTAATATTATGTTTTACGTGCGATGAATGATCAACTGTAGGCGTCCCGGGAACGGGGCCTTAGACATCGTAATTAGATTACACTTATGTAACTGTGATGAATATAATGGTGTGAGTAAAGATATAAGTTGTAGTAGTTATGTTAATGTTTATAAACGTGAGCCAAAACGGATTTCTCGCCTGCCAGCTCTATAGTGACAAGTACACCAACATGGGTAACTTACAGTACTGATCAATCAAAGCTACTAGTAATGTAGGTAGATATAGTGTAGTCTTTCAACATATGATTTCCGAAAACATAACTTATTGTTAGAAATAGAGTTGATCTAGTTTATTTTAACATACTATTAATTTTAAAAAACCATAACAATTACTTTAGATTTCTTAGACTAATAAAAGTGAACTCGCAAATGATTAGAAAGCTAAATTTATATGATTTCTAATAGCCATTTCTAGTTTATTAGCCATAGAATTCTTATAAAGACTGGTTTCTCGAATAAAAGCTAATTCATACATTTTCAACCTTGTATGACATTCATAATTACAAATCATAAGTTTATAACTCCTCGTTCAAATATAGATGCTACCTATCAAAAGCTAACCCAAGATTACCATAACATTAACATCAGATAAATCATACCATTAGTTCATCACAAATTACATAAGTTTCATCCAATTAGGATGATAAAAAATGTTTAGCTCATAATGAGCTTGAACATAACAACAAACAACATAGAAGATAGATATGAAATCATCAATGAAATGGAAAAATCAAACTGGTGATCCACAATGGATGATGTTTAGACAATCCCGAGATTCTTCCAAGTATTGTATGCACCTCCCGAGCCTCCAAATGGTCTTCAAGACTTGATTCCTAAGAGAATTCAGTAGAGTAACTCTCCCTCTAAAAGCTTACCTAAATGATGGACTTAGGCCTCTATTTATAGGCTTTCTGGATTTTTTAAGCACGATCCTATGCCTAAAAGGCACGACCCCATGCTAGGAGAAAGTTGGTCGGTTGGTACGTGAAGGAGGTGTTGGGCACGACCCCGTGTTCAATGGGGGCATGGCCCCGTGTTTGTGGTGGGGCACGACCCCGTGATCACTTCTTCAGGAACAATACTTTTTATCCTGTCAGATGTCCAATCATGGGGGTGTATTTCATGCAAGTCATGGGGGTGTGCTTGATGAGGCACGACCCATGCTTGGATTTCAAAGCTCGGTTTTGTTCAAATTCTTTTTAAATATGCTTTTTTTGTCCATCTTGCCCTTTTGAACACCTGAAAACACAATTTAATATTTTTAAGTATATTTTCATTATTTTAAGGAAGATATTAAGGAATAATTGATGTGCTTTTGAAAGGTTTTTATGTATAATTTAGAGCACATCAATCAAGCACCAAGGAAATGGTACGAAACATGCTCTACCTTTCTTCTTAAAATTAGATACACTAGGGTATCCATAGACAAAACTCTTTTCATTGAGAAGGTTGATTTGGATATTATCTTGGTACAAGTTTATGTTGATGATATCAACTTTGGGTCAACATATGAGAACTTGTGCAAAGACTTTGAAAATCTCATGAAATCATAATTTAGATGAGTTCAATAGGAGAACTCACTTTCTTTCTAGAGTTACAAGTGAAACAAACCTCTATTAGCATCTTCATTAATAAATCTAAGTATGTTTAGGACAAGCTACTGATGTTAAACCTGCTAAGACCCCAATGTCAAAAACGTGTTTATTAACTCCTAATCTTGAGGGGGAAGCCGTTAATCAACAACAGTACAGAACCATCATTAGATCTCTCATGTATCTCATAGGCAACAGAGAAGATATTATGTTTCCATATGCCTATGTTCAAGATTCCAAGTTGCTCTGAAGGTGTCACATCTAATGGCTACCAAGAGAATTCTAAAGTATTTTAAAGGGAAACCCAAGTTGAGATTATGGTACCCTAAGGTGCTGACTTCAATCTCTATGGATATACAGATGGGGACAATTGAGTATGCAACATCAACAAAAAGTCCACCTCAGGAGGATGTCAATTTCTAGGGGGAAGACTGGTTTCTGGAGTGTTTAAGCATTGCCCCGTACCTAAAAGGCACGACCCCATGCTAGTACAATGCTTACGAAAGTTGGTCGCTTCGTATGTGCAGGAGGTGTTGGGCACGACCCCCTGCTAGTACAATGCTTACGAAAGTTGGTCGCTTCGTATGTGCAGGAGGTGTTGGGCACGACCTCGTATTCAACGGGGCATGACCCATGTTTGTGGTGGGGCACAACCCTTTGACTCATAGGGCACGTCCCTGTGATTACTTTTTGAAGAGCAGTACTATTTGTCATGTCGAATGTCCAATCATGGGGGTGTGCCAATTTAAACATGGGGTGTGTTTCAAACAAGTCATGGGGGCATTCTTAACGAGGCATGACCCCATGCTTGGACTTCATAGCTTGGTTTTCTTTAAATTCTTGTTAAATATGTTTTTTGTCCATCTTGCCCTTTTGAACACCTGAAAAAACAATTTAACAATTTTAAGTACACTTTCATCATTTTAAGAATGATATTAAGTAATAATTGATGTGCTTTTGATAGGGTTTTATATATAATTTAGAGCACATCAAACCACCCTATTGGATCAAGTAAGGCTGGTGCAACCAAAACAAACACTTAGACAATTTTGGTGCAATTAATGAAGAGCTTCCGAAGGCAAAAGCTGAGCTTCTGAAGGCAAAAGATAAGCTTCCGAAGGTCAAGGCTGAAAGAGCTTCCGAAGAGGAACTCTAACTTCCGAAGAAAAATTCTTCCTTCTTCCGAAGTTCAACACTTAAAAGAATTCAAGACAATGACTTCCGAAGCATGAAATCCTGAAGATCAACTCAAAGCTCGGAAGAAATAGCCTCTTACGAAGTATTAGTGGCTTCGGAAGAACTTATTCTTCCGAAGCCAGTTAACCTTCGGAAGAACCTACTATGAACCCATGGACATAAGTATGGTCTCTCTGACATACCGCTGCAACCTCTGATATACTGCATGGTGCTTTCCCACACTCATGTAGTTGACCATACTTTATTCCACTGTTCATCCTTTATCAGTTAGTACAGTTACCAACTTTAGTTGGTGAAAAAAGGTAAGTCATGGAAATGTCATGGTTACCAAATCTTAGATAGTATTTTATCTTAGATACCTTACTTCTAGCAATGTAGTATTTGTTTAGTCATAAGTTTCTAGCTGGTATCAAAGTATAACCGACTGTAGATAGTAGTATATATAGTTTCTAATTGTACCTCATTTAGTATGCTTGTAAAAGTCTTGTAATACTTTGAGTTGAGAAGTAATATATAATGTAGATACATGTGTTCCTATTTTATGTGCTTAAATGTAAGTCTTTCATGTCTTACATATGTGTAATTTGACGAAGTAATGAAATATGATATATGATGTGATGTTTATTTATCTTTGATTCATATGTATGAACTTCTTATATAGGTTTGAGGTTGTTGTACACAATTCTAAGTCCATAATGATTGAGTATTATGTTCAACCTAGTCGGGTGATTATTCATGCTAATGGACCATACTTATGGACTATACACATGAATACATCATACTTATGGACCAGTCACACGACTGAACCAGGAGACTAGATCAGTCGTATGATTAAGACATAAGATTGACTCAGTCGCACGACTGAACCTTCAGTCGTGCGTATAACTCAATCGCATGATTCAGTCGCACGACTGAACCATGCTAATGGTTCAGTCGTACGAATGAAAACCACTAACCTATAAATACCACTTAATTTGTGGAAAAGAAAAAACTTTGAGAGATATTTCGAATATACATAAACCCTAGCCGTCCAGTGCGTCCAAACATCCTGTCCAAGTTCATAGTTCGTTCCTGATCGATTCCTACTCGTTCTTAACGTTTATTTCAATCTTATATCGATCGGGTTATCGTTCTCACTGATTGGATCGCCAATCAAATAGGATTCCGCACTATTTGATCCGGTTTAAACGTAGAATCAGTTAGTACTCCGTACGTACACGGTCCTAACAAGTGATATCAGAGCCGGTTACTACTAGAATGATCTAACAATCATTCTAGCAACATGAGCTCTTAATTTCTGGATCTATTTCATGTTCTTTGACGTTAAACCCACTTCGTGTTCTTCGTGTTTTGCTCAGATCTTCTTACGTGTGTTGTTTCTTAGTTAAAATCGAACTTGGAATCACGTTCTTATCACCCTTGCGAATGTTATGATGTCTATTTTTTTTCGGTTGATGTAAAATTCATCAGTTTAGGGTTTTGGCAGCCATGGCGGCTGCAGATCTGAATATATACGTGCAGATCCGCTCATACGACTGGACCATGCGACTGGACCAGTCTTATGTCCAGTCGTACGACTGGACCCGTCTTATGTCCAGTCTTATGTTCAGTCATGCTACTGGACTAGTCTTATGTCCAGTCGTGCTACTGGACCAGTCTTATGTCCAGTCGTGCTACTGGACCAGTCTTATGTCCAGTCATGCTACTGGACCAGTCTTATGACCAGTCGCACGAATATATCATTCGTATCATCCATTCACACGAATGTGATATTTGTCCTCCATGTCATACGAATGAACAGTGTTCCAGACCAAAAAAAATTCTAGAACTGCCTCTTGCATAGATTTGAGGATGAGCAAAGCACATTCACCCTGAGGTTCTTTTGTCAAATAAGTTCGATGGATACCCCATTGAGTTCGTTGGACTTCCAAAATAGATGAATAGAACACAAAAGAGAGAAGAGAAGATGTCAGCAGTCGGTGCTGATTTTGTGGGGTAGTCAGGAGCATCTGACTATTTATGGGCCAATCAAGTTATATTTATCCACACAGAGAGGATTCTGATTCTTAGGGGGAATCCATGTATAGAGAAATTGAAGACGCAATCAGAAAGTGATGATGTGAGCTGGTTTCTGATGATGAATCTGCGTGCATGCTGATTTGTTTGAGATTGTTAGCTGCAGATTGGAACCCTCTACTTTTTGCCCAATACACCATATGAAGACGCCAGGAGAGCACAATGTTTATATATTGGGATATGCTGAATTTGAGGGGAATTTCAGCAGGTGTTAATGTTAATCGGGTTAGCCTGTGTGAAGATTGGAGCAATGGAAAACTGTTCATGTCATTATCTGGAAAAATCAGTCAAATGGGGAATCTTGCTCCTTTGATGGTGTTCTGCAAAGTAAACGAAAGCTATTGTGCCTAAATTCATTTGCAGGGATACTGTAGCAACCTGACGGATCAGCAACGTTGGCTAATATGGTTTTTCATTTGATTCTATTGGACACTAGAGCAAAGATTGACTGAAGATTGTAAGATGTGTTATCTACTATTCGCAAGCAATGTCCAAGGGGGAATTTGTTGGAGCAAATATTGTCATATATAGCGTGTCCGTCGCTTGACGAATAGTCTAGCTTAATGTAATACACCTGATATGTTGTAAACACATGAAACTGAGTCATTCGCAGGAGCATATGCGAATGAGAATCAATCGTACGACTGAGCCATGCAAATGGACCAGTCGTGCGACTGAGAGATGCTATTGGGCCATTCGTAAGACTGAACCATAAGTATGGTCCAGGCGTATGATTGAACCATACGCATGGTCCAATCGTACGAATGGGCCCAGTCGCATCTGATATGGGTTGAGGCCTATAAATACCAGGTTCATTGTGTAGAGAGGTAAGGTTTTGAGAGTATGCCCGGGGTCTAGGTGCTGCCGGATGAGAGGGGAGATCATGCTTGATCTCCCCTTGCCAAAAGTCGTGATTCTTCTGTTTAACGAGCTTGTAATCATTAGGTTCTATTAATGAAACCATTATATTATTGTTCATTCTCTTGTTTGTCTCTTGGTTTTTTTCCTTCCGTCAAGAACACGCTCGGATGTCAACCGATCCAGCGACTTCAAAATTGGTATCAGAGCAGTGGCTCTTGATTTTGCGTTTGATTCAATTAGGTTGGTATCAAAAACCTACGTTTTAATCAAAAGAGTCACCACTTTGCTTCTAAAGGTGTTTTCGACGTTTTCTAGCATTAAAGTTTCGATTTTTCATTATACGGCAGATTAGGGTTCCTAGAAAAATCATATTTTGTGTCAAAGTGTCAAAATCTTTGATTTTGCAAAAATAGCAGCCTTCAGTCGCACGATAAGCTCATTCGTACGATTGAACTCATTCGTATAATCCATTCGCACGACTGAATTCAGTCGCATTCCTCATTCGCACGACTGAACAACTCCAGTCATTTGATTACAATCATCCTATTCATACGCACGACTGAATCCAATCGCACGATTGAATTCATTCGCACCCTTCATTCGCACGAGTGATCCATACTCATTGTCCATTCGCACGATTGAAATTGTCCTAGTCTCCAAGTACCAAGTTTATAGAAATGGAAGATCAGTTTGCTGCGTTTACTACCGGAAAGGACTCACGCATCCAGAACCTACTACTTCTGGAGAATGAGATTGGTAATCATAATAAACCGCCAAAGTTGTTAAAGTTAGATGAATATCCCAATCTTTGGACATCCATTGAGACTGGTTACACAATACCAGGCAGTGCTAATGGCGTCAAGTTAACCTTGGGAGGAATGAGTGAAGCTCAGAAGATTTTCTTCAATGCTGAGAAGAAAGTTTATGCCTTATTGACTCAGTCGATACCTAAGGACATCTTTCATAAATTCTCTGAGAAAAAGCAGGCTAAGAAGTTATGGGATGCATTGGAAAAGAGATACGAAGGGAATACAACTCTGAAAGCAGTGAGGGCAAAAGCTCTTGGAAAGGAATTTGACAATTTCTCTTCGATTGGGAATGAGAGCTTAGATGATATTATTGATAGATTCTATCATCTAATGAGTGACCTGCACACTCATGGCGTAACCACATCAATGGAAGATAAAGTTTCAAGATTTGCTGATGGTTTGCCTGAGAAATGGGATTTATTTGTATCCAATCAGAGACAGAACGACATTCTTGCGACATTAGACATAAATGACTTCATCTTGAAGTTAAGAGAGGAATAACTGAGAATGAAATACAAGTCGAAGAAAGGATCCTATGTTCAGAATCCTTCATTTTACAACTCAGTTCCAACTCCAGCTGTTTTAGGAGCACCGTTACAAACAACATTCATGTCTAGTTCTTCTGCTCCTTCCCAAACCACTGCATCAGGAACCGAAACGTCAGGGTCATCTGGCACCCAATACACAGTCTGTGGCCAATACTAAGAAGTTGAAGACCGAATCTCGGTAATATCACAGTGGAAGTGGCTAAGGAGCATATGGATCTTCTAGCAGTAGTGGTACAATCTTATGATGGTCTAGTTGCCGGTAAGATTGGAAATTGTCATCTTGCTGATGAGGATTACGAGCAAGTTGATGAGAATGAGCTGGAAAGAATGGACATCATGTGGGCACTGGCAAGTGCAGTAAGAAGAGCTAAGAAGTTTGTCAAGAAGACGGGGAAAAATTTAGTCGCCACTAATGATACGACTTTTGGTTTTGACAAATCCAAAGTCACATGTTTCAACTGTGGTGAAAAGAGGCATTTTAAACGTGAATGTGTAAAGCCCAAGAAAACTGGAAATGGTAACCCATTTCCTACTTTCAACCGTCAAGACAAAGACATGATTGGGACTGCTTCTTCAAGTAAAGAGACAAAGGCTCTGACTGCTCATGGTGATGAAGGTCAAGATTGGTCCTTCCAATTTGTCTCTCTATGGGAATCAAATATTGCCTTTGTTGAAGCACTGGATGATGGATCTGCTAGTGAAGGTGAGATTACAGTTGAGCAAGCGATGTCAGATACCGAAGAAGCTGTGAATGTGGTAAATCACCTGGTAGAGGAAGAACTTAGAGCCACGATTTCAGAATCTCTAGTCACTAAAGGGTCTGATTCAGCTTTGATGGCTGATTCAACTAATTCATCACAGGTAAGTTCTTTAGATCAATTATTTGCAAAACATACTTGTTTTGAATGTGAAAAATTTAGGGAAAGCATTGATCTGAAATTTGCTAGGTTATTAGAACACAATGATAACTTAGTAAATGATTTACAACTCTGCACTAAAGCTAATCGTATATTAAAACAAAATGAGTGCAGTTTCAAAGAAAAAATAGAACTTTTGGGAAAACAACTAAGGGAAACCGAGGTTGTTGCCTTAAATCAAGCTAATGATATAAAGTTTTATTTAAATTCTTTGGAAGAAACCAAGAAGGAAAAAGCAGATTTGGAAGTTGAGGTTGATTTTTTAAAACAAAAACTGCATAGTTGGGCTAGTTCTTCTAATATTGTTTAGAACCTTGTGAAAGAACGAAATTCAGGGGAAGGTCTGGGTTACAAGGTTGTACCGCCACCACATGAAATCATTTTGAACACAAAATGTAGACCTATAAATAACAACCCAGTAAAGGATCATGTGGTGTCCACTTCTCTGGTTAGTGATCCGGATTCCACGGGTAAACCGGTGAAATCTGGCACTAAACCGAAGGATTCTATTTTGAAATCTGAAAACTGCCAGTTAAGAATTTGGATGATGAAATTAGAAGTGTTAATGTAAGGTCAGGTTCACAAACGTCGATGTCAGAACCCAAAATGACTAAACCAGTTAACCATAAATGTATTATTCATCAAAGTCCAAGTAAACCAAAAGTTAAAGATGTTCAAAATGTCAAAACAATTAATTTTGTTAAAGAAGCTGAAACATCTAAAAGAGAAGTGACAAAACCCAACCGAACACATCTCACACCTTTACCAAACTCAACACCACATAAAAGATTTCTTCAATCTATAGAAGTAAGAGCTTGCTAAAGTTGTGGAACACGAGGACATATCTCTCCTAATTGTCCTTATTATTAGACGCCCAGAAAGAAAATTGAACTTTTTGATGAAAAACCAAGTTTTTCTAAAATGAGATCTAATACTCCACCTAAGAGTTTTAGTGAACCTAAAGTTCAAACCATAAGCCAGTCATCTATTTACCACAAACATGCCTTACATAAAACTAGTTTATGGAAAGAAAAATAAAGTAATGTGTCTGATAGTGAGGACAAGAAGAAGAAGGATGTGCCCTTATCCTCTAAAGGACAGTGGGTTGAATTTATGATGTGTGATTCTTCTGGGTCACCCAAGCCAGTTGAGGCTTGGGTCCCAAATATGAACTAATAAGTTTCTTTGAACGTGCAGGGTGTCCGCTACAGCGCTATCACTAATACCTAGATTATTGATAGTGGGGCGTCCAGGCACATGACAGGAATTCGTCTATCCTTTTCAACGTCAAACAAATTAAAGGGGAGCATGTTTCATTTGCTGGAAACAAAGGAGGTACACCACCGCTCAAGGCGAAGTGGGAAATGAGAAAGTAAAGTTTGACAAGGTCAACTACGTTCAACAACTACAGAACAACTTACTTTTAGTCTCCCAGATTTGTGATAAAGGATTCAAAGTTGTATTTGACAACAAGAAGTGCTACATGTTGAAGAAGGATTATGTGATTGAGGAGGATAAGGTTCTTATGTCAGCTTCAAGATATAACGACTTGTATGTCTTGGATCTATCAAAAGCTCCACAACTGATCACACTATTCAATGTTTCTTGTCAAAGGCAACTGAGAGGGATTCAGTCTCATGGCATAGGAGAATGGGACACATTAATCCAAGGAAGATGAATCATCTGGTTCAAAATGATTTAGTAAATGGAGTAACTGTCAAGAATTTCCAGCTTCCGGATTTCTGTGTAGCATGTAAGAAAGGGAAACAGACCAAGAAGTCTCACAAGGCAAAGAAAGTGACTTCTATTGATATTCCTCTTGAGCTTCTACACATGGATCTGTTTGACCCTGTAAGCACAAAGTGTATTGCTGGAGATCTATACTGCTTTGTAGTAACGGATGATTACTCAAGATTCTCTTGGGTGATGTTTCTGAAAGCCAAATCAGAAACTTTTGAATCATTCAAACATCTAGTAACTACATTGGAATCACTCTACAAGCTAAAGGTAAGGCAGATTCGATCAGACAACGACACAAAATTCAAGAATCAGTGGATGGAGGCATATTGTAGAGAGAAAGGAATTTTACATCAATTTACCTCTGCCTACACTCCACAGATGAATGGCGTTGCTGAAAGGAAAAATCAGAGCTTGATAGAGACTGCCAGGACAATGCTAGCTGACTCGAAACTGCCTATTCAGTTCTGGAATAAGGCAGTGGCTAATGCGTGTTACACGCTCAATCGAGTCTTAGTAGTCAAACGACATGGGAAAACATGTTATGAGCTGCTCCAGCAACGTAAACCCAACTTGGAGTATCTAGAACCGTTTGGCGCACCGTGCATGTTTTTGAAGAAAACTCAGACTGGGAAGTTGTGAGAAGTCAGGAGAAGGTATCTTTCTCGGATACAGCATACCAGACAAGAGAGTTTATAACAACTCAACGGGTCAGGTAGAAGTATGGTGCAATGTTGATGTTCAAAGATACACCACCCCCTACTGGAAAAGGACCCTCTTTCTTCTTTGACTATGATGGATTCTTTAAGTCCTTCAATCTACCGCCTTCTCATACTGATGATGAGCTTCTGCTAAGATGATGTATGATGTTCTGAACACCCCACTACCAGACTCAACATCAACGGCTCCATTAGATGATACTTCTAGCCCTTTAGGGGGAGAGCTTGAAGTAAGTGATTCTTCCTCTGATGATGAAGCAGCTGAGACTGAAAATGTGGACCAGGAGGAACAGGTTCCCACCAATGAAAGTACACAAGCATCAAATCCTGATGCCTCTGACACTTCTGAACCTCATACTCCAACAGCTACAGATACTGAACCTGGGTTTCACAATCTGGATACTGAGGTAGTTGTTCCCACCACTCCTGGATCTTGGATTAATGTTTATCATCCCTTGGACAATGTCATTGGAGATGTTCGATCAGGAGTACAAACACGAAATCAGCTATACTCAGCTGGTTATGCCTCAGTCATGGAAAAGGGATATCTGTGCATATCGATGTTTTGTGTCTCAATTTGAGCCAAAATATGTGAGTGAAGCCTTAAACGATAAGGCATGGGTTAGTGCAATGCAAGAAAAACTCCTACAGCTCAAGAAGTTAGGAGTATGGACCCTTGTGGACAGACCAAAAGGTGCTAAGGTGATAGGATCTAAATGGGTGCTTAAGTGCAAGAAAGATGAGCAAGGGTTCATAATTAGGAATAAGGCTCGGCTTGTGGTTCAAGGATTTCGACAAGTCGAAGGCATAGATTACAATGAAGTGTTTGCACCGGTGGCAAGGATGGAAGTAATACGTATATTTCTAGCCTATGCATCCTACATGAAGATTAAAGTTTATCAACTAAATGTAAAAAGTGCATTCCTTCATGGTGAAATCCGTGAAACAGTCTATGTCAGTCAACCCAAAGGATTTGAGGATCCGTATCATCGGGATAGAGTTTACAAACTGGACAAGGCTCTTTACGGGCTCCATCAAGCCCCTAGAGCTTGGTATGAGAAACTCTCAACTCATCTTGTGAAACACGGTTTTCACAAAGGAGTTATTGACTGTACATTATTCATCAAAGAAAAGGATGGTGATTTACTGTTGGTATAGATATATGTGGATGACATAATCTTCGGTTCCAAAAATGAAGAATTATGTAAAGAATTCGAATCTATAATGAAAGCAGAGTTTGAGATGAGTGGCATGGGAGAGATGAAGTTCTTTCTTGGCTTACAGGTGGATCAGACACCCAAACGAATCTTCCTACATCAGACCAAATATGTAGGAGATATCCTCAGTCGATTCAACATGGAGAATGCTTCAGTAGCTGGAACTCCACTTGCCACGAACCATGACGTGACACCCGATGAAAATGGTGATCTGGTTGATGCCACCATGTACAGAGGAATGATCGTATCTCTCATGTACCTCACAGCCTCGCGTCGTGATATTATGTATGACACATGTCTATCTTCCAGATATCAGGCAAAACCAAAAGTAAATCATCTCATCGGAGTTAAAAGGATCTTTCGTTATCTAAGGGTACTCCAACACTCGGGTTGTGGTATCCTCATGACGATGACTTTGAGCTTACAGCGTATAGTGACTCGGACTATGGTGGTTGCAAAATGAATTACAAGTCAACATCAGCGGGATGTCAGTTCCTTGGTAGACGGTTAGTCACCTGGCAGTGTAAGAAGTAGATATTAGTTGCTCTGTCAACATGTGAAGCTGAATACGTTGCTGTTGCAAGTTGCTATTCAAAAATCATTTGGATTCAACAGCAAATGCGCGACTACGGTTTGCAATTTTCTAACACCCCTATTTTTGTTGATAATTATGCTGCAATTGCTGTAACCAAAATTCCGGTCCAACACCCTAAAACAAAACACATCGATATTAAATATCACTTTATACGTGACTATTTTGAAAAGCAACTAATCGATGTGGTTAAAATTAATATTTATTTTCAAGGCGCCGACCTCTACACAAAAGCATTTGACAAACCACAGTTTTTATATATTTTAAAGGTTAATGGCATGAAAAAGAAAAGTGATGTGATTCAAGAAGACCACAGTTCTAAGTCCGACAAGTAGGTTCTTTGTTTATTAGTTATTTTATTTTATTTTATTTTATTTTCCTGTCTATTAAAATTCAAAAACACAAAAAGATTTTCGGTTTTAGAATTTTAGGGGGAGAATAGTTTTATTTTAGTATTCCTTTACTTAAAAAAAACGAGGGGGGAGGGCAGGTTAGCTGAAAGAAATGAAATCAAATCTGTGATTATGATTCACAGTTTATGGAAAATGATAGTACACAGGAAATAAATTGGTTGGGACTTGAAAACTAATTTGCTCAAAATGCAAAATTCAAATTATAAGTATGAGAAGTCTAAGCACAACTAAATAAAAATGATAGTTGAACTAGTTTGCTACTGAGGTAAAATAGAGAAAGTAGACCTAGAGGTTGCTAGTTCATTATATGATGTGTCGGTAGATTCAACACAATAGACGAGTAGACTTCATTGGTGAATCAAATTCAAACTAAGTTGTTAAACTTGCTGTGGGTTCTCATCTTATCCTTGGTTAACACAATCAACGCATTTCCAATAAGGGGTGACGAGCAAAATAAACGCCACAAATGTGTGCGGATGACCATAAAAATGAGCAAAGCACATGAAAAAAAAATATTAAGCGCAATCAAGATAATGACTAATGTTGTTGGTGCGTTATGTGCTAAAAGAAAAAAAATGCTCTAACAAGAAGATAGGTTGTGTGCCTCTCTGCTGTGCGATGACACTGACATAAGGATAAGCATAACCTAAATATTCTAGAATTCATTGTTGTTTGCGCCTCTCTGCTGTGCGATGGCACTGACCTGAGGCTTGGCATCTCTTTGAAAGCTCTTAGAATAGTTTCATCTTGTCAAATACCCGTAGACCGCTCAAAAATCTCCTGAGGAATGTTGATTACCATATAAGTGTGAGATCCACAAATGCTTGTTGAAATAATTAAACCTAACTTGTCACCAATGTGAGTCAAAAATCTGTGTATGGATTTAAGTGGAAAAACATACTGACAATCATCGTGACTGCAACTCTTGACAGTCAAAATCATTGTGTGCATCTTATAGCTCTAGTATGATTTCTTGAAAGTGCTATTGACTCTCAGACAAAACAAGAATCTAGCATCAAAGTGCATATTAAAAGGGTCCCAAATGAGTATGATATACCAGTATGATTCCATAATGAATCTTTCCAGAAATGATTAAATTAACTTGAAGATGTTCTGCTCAAACCCAAAACCATAAAATATGTCTTGTTTTTCTTTTAAATTTTAAAGTTGTTTTCTATTTTCTAGTCTTTTGTAGTGTAGACGTCGCACAACTAGATGAATTCTGTGAATCACTCACTAAAAGGGGTCACGTCTGAGGTGACCAATCAGTTTCAAATTAAAAGGATCACGTCTGAGGTGATCAAATGGTTTCAAATTAAAAGGATCACGTCTGAGGTGATCAAATGTTTTAAAATTAAAAGGATCACGTCTGAGGTGATCAAATGTTTTAAAATTAAAAGGATCACGTCTGAGGTGATCAAATATGTTTCAAATTAAAGGACCACGTCTGAGGTGATCAAATGATGTTCAGTTAAAAAGGTCATGTCTGAGATGATCATTGTTCATAATGCTATATATCACAAGTTAGATTATGAGTGTGTGGATATGTATAAGGTCAAACTCATAAGTATGATTCAATCGTACGATTGAACCATAAGGATGAGCCAATCGCACGTTTGAACCATACGAATGAGCCAGTCACGCGATTGGACCATGAGTATGGGACAACCATGCGATTGGACCACACGACTGAACCAATCGTACGAATGGATGAAGGAGTATGAGCCACTAGCACAACTGAAACCCAGTCGCACGAATGAAGCATGCGTATGGGTCCAGTCGCACGACTGAAATTTAAAATAGTATAAATAAGGGGGTCAGTCGGTCATAACCCTTACCACCCTTCAAAGTTCTCTGAAATCGCCCATACGCATTCACACCCTGCCCAAATTTCTCCTATTGTGATTACTGCTTGATTTGTGATAATAACGTGTGTTCTACTCATCTACTGGTACTGGGCGACTGAAATTGTTGGACCAAAAGAACCAATGAGCCGGATCAGAAAAACCTTTAAGTCCCACAGACGTCACAACAACTACTGAAGTCCACAACAGCTGAAGATAACACCTGAAGACAAAGTCTGAAGACACACGTGCTGAAGACAAAGTCTGAAGACAAGTACTGAAGACAAAGTCTGAAGACAAGTGCTGAAGACAAAGTCTGAAGACAAGTGCTGAAGACAAAGTCTGAAGACAAGTGCTGAAGACAAAGTCTGAAGACACAAGTGCTGAAGACCAAATATCAGATGTTGTCATAACAGCTGAAGAGGACTTCTTCAGTAGTTGTGACGGTTTACTTTTCAGTAGTTTTATGTTTTATCTTTTCAGTAGTTTTGTAAAACGACTGAAGAGTTTGTTCTTCAGTCGTTGTAGTTTCAGTAGTTTCCTTTCAGTAGTTTCATGTTTTATACTTAGCACTCTGACATGTTTACAGTAGTTGTGAACATTTCAGTAGTTTGTTAAGTGTTAGTTATTTTTGTACTAGATCTGCTAGTTATCACTATCCCGTTATTACAGCAGTGATTGCACTCTATATAAGGAGTGTCAACCTTATTGTAATATTTGAATGATTGAGCAATAATATTGGGCATTATTGAAACATTCCTTATCACAGAAATATATTCTCTCGCATTTGTTTACAAATATCAAACTCTTGCTATAATTTGTCTAATTCTTGATCTCATTCCGCTGCATTACTCTCTAATACATCAAACTTGAGATCGCTGATCCTGACAAATGGTATCAGAGCTGGTTAATCATTGATCGATCTAATAATTGATCATTGAAACTGCTCTTCAAGATCCAAGTTTAATTGAATTAGCATTTTTGCAAAAAACGGTTATAGAGATTGATTTTTCTGTGTTTTTAATCATTCATCCTGAGACTTATTCTTGGTTTTCATTGAGTGTGTTGTGGTCTGTCTAAAATCTTTTAAAAGCTTGAATAAAATTGTTTTTGGACCCAAAATGACTACTCCTTCCAATGATCCTCACAATACTTGTTCCTCAACCAAGCCTCCAATGCTGGTTAGGAATGAGTATAACATATGGCAACGACGTATGCTCCATCACTTGTCTGTTAACAGCTCAGGTTGTTGGACATCAGTGGTACATGGTCCACACAAGCCTATGGTGAATAACCCGGAAACCAATCAAATGATTCCGAAGAGGAAGGATCAATACTCAGATGAGGATAAGAAATTGTTTGAGATTGATGCAAAAGCCCATGGAATTCTGGCCATGGCACTACCCAATGAAATCTATTCTGGGCTAATGCATTATGAATCTGCCCATGACCTCTGGAATGCCTTGAAAGAACAATTTGGAGGAACAGATGAGGTCTTGGCAAATAATAGAGAGATCCTTGCCCAACAATATGAGACATTCTCTCATAGGAAGGGTGAGACACTGACTCAACAGTTTGAGCGGTTCTCTTGTTTGATCTCTGAATTAAAAATGGTCAAACATGAGTACACTAATATCCAGATGAATAACAGATTTCTCAGATCACTGCCTGAAAGATGGGACACATATACTATTGTCCTACGCTCCAGTGCAAATTTGGACAAACTATCTCTCACCCAACTCCATGGGAAATTGCTCACATTTGAGAGAGAGATAGAACAAAAAAGAAAACTGTCTTCATCTGGTAAGCTCACTGAAGACTTTGTACCAGGCAACACTGCTCTGGTTAGTCATGAGTCAGAATATGCTTCATCTGAATGTCAGTATGATGAGCATATTGATTTCTCTTCAAACATTTCTGATTCAGCATTTGTGAGTGTTGATAGTCAGTTTACTGGGTGTAATAATGACAATCTATGCTTCATCATGGATGATCTCAAGGGGATTGCTGATGATGACTTAGAAGAGATGGATATTTTGAGCCAAATGGCCTTGATAAATATCAGATCTCAGAAGTTCTACAAAAGAACTGGAAGAAAGTTCCCAGGACTCTCTGGCAAAACCAAAGTTGGTTTTGACAAGAGTAAGTTGAGGTGTCACAAATGCCAAAGGCTTGGACACTTTGCTAGAGAATGTAGATCATCTGGATCTAATTCCTCTGCACCTTTTGTGACTTTCCCTAGCAATAGTCAACAAAACAAAGGGCAACATCCTGTCAATTCTAGTCATCATTCTCAACTACAATCTCCTGCATATTTTGTTCCTCAGGGTCAAATGCCATACCCTTACCCTTGTTATTACATGCCACAAACCAGTCAAGTTCAAGCTTCTATGGTACCACAACCTCATGCACTTCCAGAACCTCAACCATCTCATCAACCTCCTCAACCTCAACAACATAGCTTCTTCACCCCTGAAGTTGTTGACTGGAGCAGCTTGCCAGATGACATGTCTGGTCATGAACAACTGTTCACAAGTGCTGATCAACATGGTGGTGATAGTCCTTTTGGGAATCTGGCACTTATGGCTCTGGAGTCAACTGAGGGTTCTTGCTCAACTGCATCATCTTCACAGGTAACTCAGGTATCTTCAGAAGCTAAAGCTAAGTTATGTTCTGAATCATGCATAGCTGCCTTTGTCTCTATTAGAGAGGCAAATGTAGCGTTAATAAATCAAAAACTTGAGTTTGAGAAAACCATTTCTAAAAGACAAGCTGAGTATGAGTTTGCTCTTAACAGTAAAAATGATGAGATTTATAAGCTTAAATGCCAATTAAACGATGAAAAGGCTAAGCTAGAGGTTATTCTGGAAGACCAGAGAAGTCTCAAAGAAACCCTTGCAGTCACCCAAGTAGAGTGTGATCGATGGGTACAGTCATGCAAAGGTTTTGAAATGCTTCTTAGTAAGCAATCAGCTTCCAATGTGAAGTTTGGCATTGGTTATAATCACACAGCTCCTCCTACAGATTTTGCTCCAAGAGTAGAAGTGAAATCTGATGGAGAAAGCAATAACCAATCCACCTCATCATGTGATTCACTTTTTGATAGAGCATCATCAAAAGTAGAAGTCAGCACTAAGCCCTCTCAGAACCTATCAGCTGATGTTGATGGTTCAATTGCTGACACTCACATGATCAAAGAGTTGATCAACTCAGGAGTTATTTCTGAAAGTCCTGAAAGGACTGGAGAGCAAGATTTAACACCTGAAGTTCAAACTCCAACTACTGTCAGCACTGAAAAGAAGAAAACTGTCAGTAGAAAGAGTTTGAAGACTACTAAAGAGGAAAAGAAAGCAAATAATGCTTCCAAAGTACTGAAGAGCAAGTCTTCAGTAGTTTCATCCTCTTTAGTTGATGATCAACATAAGATGAAAAAGAAACCATGTGAAGTATGTGGTTTGTTTAATCATCTTACAGATGATTGTTGGTACAAAAGAGGATCCAAACTCAAACATAAAGAGGAAATTAAAGAGAAAATGGTTAAAATGAAAAATGAGTTTGAAGCCACATTTGTACCAGCAACATCAAATTCTGTAACTCTTAAGTCCAAAAAGAAATCTAAAAAGGAAGGGGTTAAACAGGTAACAGCTGAGATTGCTCAAAAGAAGAAGGTGCAACATAAGAACTTATCAAAATCCAGTGCTAATGTGTCTGAAGAGCTGAAACCTTTATCACAAAATCAGACACAGCTGGTTATGATGGTTCAACATCTATTGGGAAGAGTCAACCAATTAGATGTTCCTATGTTGAAACCACAGAAAAGGAGTTTCAAGCCAAAGGATTCCTTTTACTCACCATCTTCTTCCTCTCAGGCTGTTATTTCCAACAAACCTGTTAGTCTACCATCTGTTGATGTGAACAGGCCCAAAACCAAAAGGGTTTGGGTCTCAAAATCTAACTAATTTGTTTTGTTCTGCAGGGTTCTTCAACATGCCACAGAGGCATCTGGTATGTAGACAGTGGAGGATCCATGCATATGACAGGAAACAGATCACTTCTTAATGACTACTCTCAAGGAAGGAAGGGGTTTGTGTCTTTTGGCAATGATGCAAAGGGTTACATCATTGGCAAAGGCTTTGTTTCCAATGGGGAAATAAAGTTTGATGATGTTAACCATGTGGAAAATCTCAAGTAAAACTTCTTGAGTGTCAGTCAAATGTGTGACAAAGGCCATGTTGCTCTTTTCACAAGTCAGAACTGCCGGATTCTGTCATCCAAAGTTCTAAGTTTGATTGATAAGGTGTTGGATAAATACACTCTCCTTAAGGCCAACAGGACAGGAAGAGTGTATGCCTTAGATCTTTCTAAGAAATAGATCTCAAAGGCCATCCTTGCCTATTTTCCAAGGCTTCCCCTCAAGAATCTACACTATGGCATAGAAGGTTGGGTCATGTTAATCTTAAAAACATAAATCAGCTGATAAATCATGGTTTAGTAAGGGGATTGCCTATGAAGGAGTTCAAATGTGAAGATGATTGCACTGCTTATTTAAAAGGAAAACTACACAAAGCTTCTTTTCCCTCCATAGAAGAACCTAAGTCCAATGCCTGCTTACAGCTTCTTCACATGGATCTCTTTGGTCCTGTGAGAGTGCTGAGTATGGCTAAGAAGAAATACTGTCTAGTAATTGTGGATGATTACTCCAGATTTGTATGGACTTTCTTCTTGCATTCAAAGGATGAAGCAGCTCAGAAGATTATCAACTTTGTGTTGTATGTTGAGAAGCAGTATTCCCTCTTAGTCAAGTGTATTAGAAGTGATAATGGAACAGAATTTAGAAACAATACACTTGAAGAGTTCTACCTCTCAAAGGGAATCAAGAGGCATTTTAGCATTCCAAGAACAAACTCAGATGTAAGTCTGATGAGTAAGTGTGGAGGTCAAACTGAAACAGCTGAAAAGCTATGAATTGACGAAAACAGCTGATGAGTAATTTCTCTTCAGTTGTTTCTACAACTGCTGTTTCTAAACAACTGAAGCCAAACCTATGTCTTCAGTCGTTTACAACTACTGAAGACTAACATCAAGTCTTCAGCTGTTTACAACAACTAATGACAAAACCACTGTCTTCAGTAGTTTCACAACTACTGATGACAAACACCATGTCCTCAGTTGTTTCACCACTTGAAGTCAAAGTTGTCTTCAGTAGTTTTATAACTCCTGAAGACTAAATCAAGACTTCAGTTGTTTCAACGTCTGACGGTTAAAACCAAGTCTTTAGTTGTTTTATAATAACTGATGATCACACCAATACGGTCAGTCATTTCAAACCTCTGAAAGTTAATGCCACGTCATCAGTAGTTTCAACGAATGATGACTAACACCAAAACCTTCAGTCGTTTCATAACCCTACCCTATAAATACCTTATCCTACCTTCAGAGTTTTTCTCACCTCTCCTCTCAAACCTAACGTTCAAAAACTCTGTAACCTCTCTTCATCCATGGCGACCATGCAACTAAAACCACGACACAACTGTGTCGCTCACCTTACCAAATCGCCATATTGGACCAAGTTTCACAACACCATTGATTTAATGGTCCAGTCACCTTACCAAACAGCTTTTCTGTTAAACCCCACCATATATGCCGAATCTCTTGGCCAATTCTGGACAAACGTCACTCTTGTCTCTGAGGAGAATGACACAGAGTCTCTTCAAGCGTTTGTCAGTAGTCAAAAGGTGGTCATCACTCCAGACATTCTTCGCCAAACCCTCAATCTGGATGATGCCACTTTCCCGACTAGTTATCCAAAGGGCACAACAGATCTATCATTTGCCCACCATGGATACGAAGGTAACCTGAGTGCCTCTACCATATTGAAGAAACATTTCCAGGATGCTGAACGGCTCATCTTTTATATGGTCAATGTCTGCCTGGCCCCCAAGACTTCATCATGGGATCAAATGTCCACAAGGTGGCAACAGGTATTGTACTCCATCCTTGAGCAACAACCTTTAAATTTTTCTGAAATACTATTTTTAGAGCTCAAGAATATGGCCCAAAAACAACTTGCTAATCGTTGGATATTATATCCTCGATTCATAATGGCCATAATTGAAAACCAGCTTCAAGCTGAGGGACTTGTTTGCCTGGGAGTCCCTGCTATGGCTGTATTGCCTGAAGTATACTCCCGGCACAACTCTGACCAATCACTCAAAATGGCTGCCAAGCTGCGCAAACCCACGCAGCTGGAACCCACAGCCACCACCACAAGATCCAAAGTCCCCACCAAACCAAAAACAAAACGACCCAAAACAGCTATTCAGGGAGATGAGTCCCCTGAAGATGCTCCTGTACCACCAAGACAGGATATACTTGCTGGTGTAAACCCCCCAGTAGTATCAGAGACTCAACCAGCCACAGCCGCTCAGGATTCCTCTCAAAAGGAGCCTGAAGCAACCAAAGAAGGGGTACCCACAAATCTGGAATCTTCCTCATTTGAGGAGATTGCCATTGAAACGCACCATTCTCCCCAGGTGCATACTGATTTTACCATATCTCCCCATGAAAATGCCCCCCAAAGTCCAACACTTATAATTGCAAACGTGCTGACTCAGCTGCATGCCTCTCCTCCACCCCAACAACCACCAAACAAAACCACAGATATAGAGGAAGAGGATCAACATGCTTCTGACAACCCACAGCACAGGGGTTTAAATGTTCTGTCTCCTAGTGTAGATAAGGAGATCAGAATATCTGGTGAGGCTGCCACCTCTTCTGCATCAGCACATGATCAGACTGAGGCTGGTAACATTGCTAAGACCTCATCAGAGGCAACAGCTGATGAAGGACATCGTCCTGAGGCTGGAAGTCCCCAGTTCCAAGAAAAAGGGGCACATGCTACAACTGGTCTACACCCAGGGCATGTACATTGCTACAAGCAGGAGGTCAGGTGATTCAGCATCTGCTGATGATGACATGGGCTTCTTTTATGATGTTCTAGCCCAGAACACAATTCTTGAGGAAGAAGTCAGTAGACTACAAAGACTACTTGACCAATTCTCTCAAGAAGCAAGTCCATCTGACACCAACATACACCAACAGATGGCACCTTCACTTGAAGGTCTCTTAAACACTCAGCCAATCAAAACTTACAACCCACCAGCCTCTACTTCTGGCACTGCTTCTCAGGGACAGAACCCCTCTGAGCAAACAGCTGCTATCTTCCAGAAATCCCTACCTCTCATCACCCCAATGATCACAGACATTGTGATCAAAACCATGGATGAGAGGCTTCCCTCAATCATACAGCCCCTGGTGGAGGAGATTGTAAGCACAAGGCTTTCTACTACTCAAACCCTTGCAACCAATGCAACCAAAAAGGGGGAGAGTCAGTTAGTGAAAGCAAAAGGGAAGAGCATACTGAAAGAACAGGAGATTGAGAAGGAAGAGGAGGTTGTGAAGGAGACTGAGAAGGAAGAAGAGTATGTGAAGGGAGCTGACACTGATCAAGTGAGTGAAAGTCACAAAGACTTTCATATCACATATAAGAAGAGGAAGATTGAAAGGAAAGAAAAAGAACTCCAAAAAGAACTCAAACTTGATGAGATGATAAAATGGCGGATGCTACACATAGTAAATCTATGGACTCCATTATTGATCAACTGTATAGGCAAGGGTTCGATACTGCACAGCTTGACTCAGAGATTAGAAGACTTGAAATTGAAGAAATTAACTCAAGATGGGCAAGTTATGATGTGTTAGATAGAGAAAGACTGGAGATCATGATCAGATTCATTGCAAAGTATCTTGGGAGATCATTGATAGAGATTAAGTCATGGACCACGGACAGTATCTTGGCAATAACCACCAAGATCTGTACGTCTGAAGCATACACTAAGGAATTAGTGATTGAAGCACTAAATGAAGCAGGTGCTGGGAACAGAAATGAACTAGCAAAACACTCTAAAGCCTCACTCACTACAAGAATGCTAGAACAACCTGCAAAACCTACCACTTCAAAATCACCACTACCACAACCCATTAAACCAACTCCTTTACCCTCAAAACCAATAGCCGATGAGGCATTCAAGAAGAAGAAGAGAAGGATGTTGAGGCTGGAAGAAGAAGAAGAAGAGGATGATGAGGAAGAAGATAGGCTGCCTCTTTCCGCAGTCTTAACTTTGCCTAAAGCCAAATCTATGCCCATCACTCCCACCTCACAGATGGAAACAGTGAGAGTAAAGATTGAAGAAGAACAACAGCAAAGGCTTCATGATGAGGAAATGCTGAAAAGCATAGACAAAACTTATGCTGCTTCTTCATTAATAATAAGTATGAAGAAAGAGGCTCTGAGATTGTACACCCTTGCCAACACATTTCAATATCAAAAGGAAAAGGTGAGGATATGGCCTGATCCTAGGGTGGCTCACAGAATTGTAAAGAAAGACATTCCTGCGAGATACAAGGGCCAGGTAAAAAGGATCGTAGATGAAGAGATCACTGTGGTCCTTGTAGTATCACCCTGGGAAATTGTAGAAGACTTCAAGAAGGCTTATGAGACTAAACAGCCACCCCAAAAGATGTTAGAGAACAGAGTTATTAAAAAGGGGTTGGTCTACAAGAAGCTTGAAAACTTCAAACAAAATGAGCTCAGTCTGTTACTTGAGGGTAATCACCCAGATGAGTTTGCATACAGACAGATCACAACAGTTGAGCTCGAAAATGGCAAACAGGCCAAGTACATCTCAGAGCTGTATGGGCGTGAAGGATTGTTTGATGGTGAACCAGAGAATCTTACCATGGAAGAACAAATCATGTTTCTCAGAGCATACACCAGAGAATCCTACAGGCTTATACATGGGAAGTAAGTCTCATGGATGGGGGAACAGCTCAGTGTCCAATTCCCTAATACAGAGCTCCCATCCATACTTTGCCAACCAAATCATCAGAGACTTATTTCCAGGCCAGTGCTTATATGGGTCATCTTCTCAACTGATCAAGAAGGAAAAAGACCAACCATTTTGCCAACAATAAGTGGGACCTCAATAAAGTTAAAGGTTTTGGCTGCATTGGTTCAGGGGGAGTTTGTTGGACCAAAAGAACCAATGAGCCGGATCAAAAAACCTTTAAGTCCCACAGACATCACAACAACTACTGAAGTCCACAACAGCTGAAGATAACACCTGAAGACAAAGTCTGAAGACACACGTGCTGAAGACAAAGTCTGAAGACAAGTACTGAAGACAAAGTCTGAAGACAAATGCTGAAGACAAAGTCTGAAGACAAGTGCTGAAGACAAAGTCTGAAGAAAAGTGCTGAAGACAAAGTCTGAAGACACAAGTGCTGAAGACCAAATATCAGATGTTGTCATAACAGCTGAAGAGGACTTCTTCAGTAGTTGTGACGGTTTACTTTTCAGTAGTTTTATGTTTTATCTTTTCAGTAGTTTTGTAAAACGACTGAAGAGTTTGTTCTTCAGTCGTTGTAGTTTCAGTAGTTTCCTTTCAGTAGTTTCATGTTTTATACTTAGCACTCTGACATGTTCTCAGTAGTTGTGAACATTTCAGTAGTTTGTTAAGTGTTAGTTATTTTTGTACTAGATCTGGTAGTTATCACTATCCCGTGATTACAGCAGTGATTGCACTCTATATAAGGAGTGTCAACCTTATTGTAATATTTGAATGATTGAGCAATAATATTGGGCATTATTGAAACATTCCTTATCACAGAAATATATTCTCTCGCATTTGTTTACAAATATCAAACTCTTGCTATAATTTGTCTAATTCTTGATCTCATTCCGCTGCATTACTCTCTAATACATCAAACTTGAGATCGCTGATCCTGACAGAAATCGATCCAAATGAACATCGTAATCACATCTTTAAGGACTGATTATGCTAAAACCTAGAACCGAGACTAAACCCTAAAAATAGACCACTTAAATGGACATTAAAGTTGATTTAAAAGGACATTAAGTGCTATTTAGAGTCTCTGCAGTCCAAATGAGTCTAAACATGAAGTCTAATATAAAGTTTTGACAAAGATTTAAATCTAGGGTGTTCAACAGTGTAGGATGCGAATGGACATGCTAATGAACTTCAGTCGCACGATTGAGCCAGGCGCATAATTCAATCGCACGTATGCATCATGCGTATGGGTATAGTCGCACGACTGATTCAACTGCATGGTATAGTATACGACTAAGTTCAGTCGCAGGCTCAATAGCACGACTGAACTCAGCCGCATGCTCAATCGTACGACTGAACTCAATCGTACGACTAAAACTCAGTCATATGGTTCAGTCGCACGACTGAGCCAATTTGATCAAACCAGTTTAAGTTCCTACTGTCTTCTGTTATGCACAAATCTAACGTATGTGTTTCTTGTGTTGTAGCAACATGGCTGATAGATGGACGATGAGCACCAAGCACAATATATGTGCTCATCTTGATGCGACTTCCAGGAACGCCGCTGAGTTCGCTAGGATTATAGCCTTTCTACGTAGGTCGAGGATCTACAAGGCTATCTCTGCTCCTTGCACACCCTACAGGTCTTTACAGCAGGCCTTCTAGGAAAGTGCTTCAGTTGACAGATCTGTTGAGCCTCACTGCATTAGGAGCTCTATCTTTGGGCAGGAGATAGAGATCACAGAAGACGATCTCAGGAGAGTCTTGGACCTGGGTGATGATGGTGCTTGCCCAACCAAGTTGCATCCCCTGACAGTTCGGGGATGCTTTCTACGGATAAAGTACACTGGGGACATCAACGCAGGTGTGCTCAACAAGAGCAACATGTGCCCCCAGTTCAAGTACTTGGCTCATGTGATCCTCAAGTGCATAGCCTCCAGACGTGGAGGATTTGATGAGATGTCTGACCAAATCCAGAATGCATACGTTGCACTGATGCTGAACCACCCGTTCAGTTTCTCTCACATGCTCTTCTCCTACTTGATAGAGAATGAAGAAGATGATGTTTTGGACAGAGATGGGAATAATGCTATGCAAATGGGTGGTGGTATGGATGACAAAGACTCACAAGAAGCTAATGAGGGTATGATACTAAATGTATAAGACATTGATGCTTATCGGCTTCAGAGAAAGATCTCCCAAGCTTATGAACAACAGATTGATCCACAACAGAGCCAAAAGCTAGCTGAAGAAGTACTAAAGATCCTAGAAGAAGGTGATGACCATGAAGTCTAAGCTCCTGGTGCATCTGCAGTTTGATAAATTCATCCTGATCAAGTACCTTTAAAGGAACCAATTGAAGATTGTGTGGTATACACGTTTGGCAAGAGCTGAAGACCAAGAACAGAGGAAGGAGAGATCATCCATGATCTGACAGACGAGCAGCTCGCTAATATGTTTAGACTAAATCCAGATGAAATTGTCAAAGATGCTCCGGAAGTTGATGTCTTGAGTGATGAGGAGCTACAGGATGTGGATGAAATAGAGATTGAAGATGTCACAGCTGACCACTATCCTAAGTACACTGACCCTGAGGGCAAAATTATCCCCAACTTGGGTGAAACTTTTGGCAGTGATACCTTTGATAAGCTGGAGGAGATGGAGAAAGAAAAAGAGAAGGATGAAAGTAAAGCCCAAGCTTCAGATGCTAATGTTGATCTCAAGAAAGCTGAATGGGTCGCTTGCTTTGCTGAAATGAAAGCCCAGCGCGCACCTCCAAAGAAGAATGCCTACAACAAACTTTACATAGTCAAAAGGCATCAGAAAATGTCATGCAAGATTATAGCGTGGGCATATTTTGAAGACTTGGAAGTTTATGCTGTTAAAAGAGAGAAAGGAATTGAGTACTTCAGATATCCGCATGATCTGAAGACTCTTCCTGGTTTTGAGCTCAACCGTCTGGCATGCTTAGATATTTTGTATGCCAACCCGAGAAAGATGTCGGGATGGTTTGAGGCTGCGTTGAAGAAGGAATACCACACCAGGTGGGTAAACTTCAGACCTCAACAACCTAAGAGGTTCATTCATAAGTCTGAAGTTGATCTTATATCTGGAAGACCGAAGGTGGTGCTGAAGTGGAGTCCCCCGCACACAATGTCCAAGATTCCCTTACGGGAAATGCCTCAGGACTTCACTCCACACTTCAAATGGTGGTATTATGACTGGAGGATAGGAGAAGCGGTCATAGTTTTGAACAGAGATGGGAAGATAGAGACTATCAGGGTATTTGACCCAATGTGGCTCACTAACTTGTCTGCTGAAGATGTCTATACTTTATACAAGTGGCCACTGTTCTATGACACGCAAGACATTGTACAAGCTCTTCAATTCCAACACGTTATATGGCATTTGAGATACATGCAGGAGTCACAAGAGAAGAGAAGTACAAGAAGTTCCAAGAACATGTGAAGAATGTTAGACAATAGGGTAAACTAGGTCCAAGGGGGAGTTTGTAGATACATGTGTTCCTAGTTTATGTGCTTAAATGTAAAAGTCTTTCATGTCTTACATATGTGTAATTTGACGAAGTAATGAAATATGATATAAGATGTGATGTTTATTTATCTTTGATTCATATGTATGAACTTCTTATATAGGTTTGAGGTTGTTGTACACAATTCTAAGTCAATAATGATTGAGTATTATTTCAACCTAGTCTGGTGATTATTCATGCTAATGGACCATACTTATGGACCATACGCATGAATACATCATACTTATGGACCAGTTGCACGACTGAACTAGGAGACTGGATCAGTCATATGATTGAGACATAAGATTGACTCAGTCGCACGACTGAACCTTTAGTCGTGCGTATGACTCAATCGCATGATTCAGTCGCACGACTGAACCATGCTAATGGTTCAGTCGCACGACTGAACCATGCTAATGGTTCAGTCGTATGAATGAAAACCACTAACCTATAAATACCACTTAATTCGTGGAAAAGAAAAAACTTTGAGAGATATTTCGAATACACATAAACCTTAGCCGTCCAGAGCGTCCAAACAGCCTGTCCAAGTTCATAGTTCGTTCCTGATCGATTCCTACTCGTTCTTAACGTTTATTTCAATCTTATATCGATCGGGTTATCATTCTCACTGATTGGATCGCCAATCAAATAGGATTTCGCACTATTTGATCCGGTTTAAACGTAGAATCAGTTAGTACTCCGTACGTACACGGTCCTAACATATACAAGTATCTTGAAAAAACCTTTCTCTTGTGTTTTGTTTACTTAATATACTATTATCAACTCTTAAGGGATTTTGCATCATCAAACCGAGTGTGAATTAGTAAGTTTGAGAGAAAACAATTATGTTGAGTGACCAAACTCGATCCTGCAATTGGTATCAGAGCTTCTTAGGCTCTTGATTATGAGATCTTACCATCCAAATCAACCATTTCATCACTCATATACTTACCTCACTCAAAATGGCCCTCAACCAAAAATCTGAATGTGAAATGGGGACGATAACCAAAGCACCTATCATCACCCCTGATAACTTCAGATCATGGAGCAGACGTATTGAAGGCTTCATCAGATACCAAGACATCAAGATATGGAAGTCTATCACCAATGGGCCTTACAAGCCAAAGGTTGCGGCACCGACTAGAAATGGTGCCATGATACAGAAGGCAGTTGAAGATTATTCTGATGAAGACTACAAACAACTAGATATTGATAGCAAAGCTATGGCTGTTCTGATGACTGCCATACCCAACTCCATCATGGTGGGTTTTGAGCATTGCTAGTCAGCCAAAGAACTCTTTGATGCTTTGACTCTGATGTACTCTAGCTCCAATGATTCCAAGAAAGATTCCTTGAAGCAACAATTTGAAAACTTCACTTATAATGCTGGAGAGACCCTTAGCTAGCAATACTTCAGGTACATGGATCTTGTTTCATCCCTTTTGTCTGTGGGAATAACTCCTTGAGATGAGAGATCTCTCAAGAAAGTTCATGAGTGCACTTCTAAATGAGTGGACTGTGACCTCCGTCACCAAAAGGTCCGTCAATTAACGAGGCTTTCCGTTAACAATTCCTTGTTCGATCATTCCTCATCTTCATTAACTCTTTATGTGGATATCATGCTTGCTTTATCATCGTTGTGCTTGTTCTTTCATTGTAATCATATACTATCCTTAAAAACTTTTAAAACTTTCATCTACGTAACCGCCAAAAAATATCATTTTTATATAAAATTAACGTCACTAATAAAACTATTTTTAAGCTATAAATATCATTAAATGCATTTTTATCATTAATATAACTAATCTATTAAAGTCGTTTCCAACCGAAACAAATTTGGGAAACTCAGGGGTTAAGTGTAGGGACTAAACTTGACATTTTGCAAATTTGGAATGGGTATAAATAGCCCCATTTTTCCAGCCCTAGAACCATTTCTTCTTCTTCATCTTCTTCATTCTCTTCTTCTTCTCTCATCTTCATTCTAGCACCAAATCCGACCCGCTTGGTCTCGTTTTCGTCGTCTAGACTCCATCTACAGCCTAGTCTACACCATTCTAGCAGGTAGACAACTTTGGTTGTCCCTTTTCTTGCTTATTCACGGCTGTCCAAACTAGGGTTTCGGGTGTTCGGGTTCAACCCGAACACATGAGGTCGTGTGGGTGCGTGTGAGGTCTTTCTGCGTGTGCTTCTTGTTTGTGCATGTTTGTAGAGTGTTTCTGGAAGTCCTTGTTGTGTAAAACTCGTGTTCGGAGCAGCCGAAGGCTGCTCAGCCTGTCAACAGTCGTGATTCTGCTGTCCAGAAGACTGGGTCTGTCATGCGATTGAGTCGTGCGACTGGATGAGTCGTGCGACTGAGCCATGCGTCTGAGTCAATCGTGCGACTGAGCCATGCGTCTGAGTCAATCGTGCGACTGAGTTGTGCGACTGGGTATGTCTTGCGATTGAGTCGTGCGACTGTGTGTATGTGTGCGAATGAGTCATGCATGCGAATGAATGTGTGCGATTGAGTCAGGTGACCGAATGAATGTATGCGATTGTGCGTGTATCACACGTGGAGTCCAATCGCACGAATGAAGGTTCAATCGTACGAATGTAGCTGATTCACAGGATTGAAGGTTGATTCGTGCGTATGGAGGTTGAGTCGTGCGATTGGGTGTTGTGTGGTACGACTGAATGCCAGTCATACGAATGAAGGCTCAATCGTACGAATGAAGCTGATTCGCACGATTGAGGGTTGATTCGTGCGAATGGAGTGTTGAGTCGTGCGTCTGGTCCTGTCGTGTGACTGAAGTTGTTGTGTGCGATTTCCTTCTTGTGCGTGGTGTGTGTATGTCGTGTGATGTTGAGGTAACATTAACACAGTTGCCATTGTTCGACCACAAAGATTAAAGTCAACGCTATAAAGCCCACGGATACTATTTCAAATAAATCAACTTAACATCTTGCAAGTATCCATAACCGATTTATAACTATTAATGTTTACTAAATACATCTTCAATGGCAATGAAACTTTTACTCAAATATCATCAGCAATGGCGACAATGTCTAGTACTTGCATCTACATAAGATCTAATACGTGTATCTATATGTGTGTGTTACACGCGACCCAACCGATGCAACCCGAACCGACCGAACAATATTATATGCTTCATTCATATCATTAATGCTTAACAACAACTGTCAATAGGTGTTTGACCGTTCATTTGCATTCAACATTTGGATACATTGATCTTACATACTTACCACTTACAAGTGAGTTTCGTGGCCCCTTTTTACGCTTACAATATTTCAATCATTTACAACTTGGGGGAAAAGTATGCTCACCCATTTTCAATGCTGTACAACTTACTTACAATTTACATACATGGAATCAACGTGATACTATTTTCCAAGTACTTATCTGATACATGCTTGGGTCTGCTGTGTGGTTATATCTTTCAACTATATTATTCCAGTGTGGGAACCGACGGATAGGTATTGGTAGTACTACTGGGTTGACACCCCCACCCTTGTTCGTTGGTATACTAGTTAGTACCATCAGTGGCCAAGAACGGGCCCTCGGGTGAATATATTCCGACAATATCTTTGTGTACGTCGCTAGGTTTGGTTGCAAAGCTCATTGTCATGTGATTTTACTTGTTTATATAACTGTATTCACGGTATTCCACATCGCTTACTATATACAACATCACTTACTTATTTATTACTTAAACCTGCGAGCTCACCAACAATTTTGTTGACCATTTTGAGCATATCTTTTCAGGTGATCATGCAAACTGAGGAATCTAGGTGTGCTGCCTTAGTGGAGACCCTAGGATGCATTTTGGGACTAAACATATTTGACAAACAATTATTTTGAACAATGTTGTAGTCTGATAAAACAATTACAATCTTTTGATACTTGTTCCCGGGTTGTGGGAATTTACATTACAATTTCATCTTTATTTAGTTATGTGAATCATTTAACATGTTTATGCTTACGGCTATGTTGTCGTGAATATTGACTAAACACGACACAAGTCCCCTTGTTGTCGGGTGTCGTCATGACACGCATGTCATCATTTATTATATTGCATCTCTATCGCTTACCATGTGTTATGACGATCCCGATCTCGTTACATTCCCGTGTTTCCGCTTTTAGCGGGGGTGTGACAGATTGGTATCAGAGCCAGGTTTATAGAGAATTAGGCAATACTCTTGACCTTGACTATAACCTAGGAACCTTCATGTAGATTTGCATGCTAGGATCTGTATGCATATTATATCTCGTGTATGTGTTCCTCGTTACTTGATTTATTCATCTACTGTTATGTGATCTTTCACCCTGAGAGAGAGCCATTATGCTCACTCCTTATGGGATGCTTCTATTGGATCTTCCGTTCCCTCTGCGTGCCAAGTTGGTTTATCAAATTCGGGTATTAAACCCGAAGAGATCTTCACAGATCATGCTATTGCGCTTGACCTTGGACATTGAGATTAACCCTGAGGAGGTTATGTCTGAAACCTCGAAAGAGGAAGAAATAGACAACCTCCGCTAGACTAAACGTGATTATATTCATGGATTTACAATTGATATGATGGACTATTGTTGAGACATTACCAATTCATGGTGTGAGAACTGCACGAACTGCATGCGATGTGTGATGACAATAAGTGTGATATTAACTTCGAATACTGCACTTTATGAGTGCTATGGATAATACACTTTGAAATGATTTTAGCTTACGTGTTTACTATTTCAATGATTAGAAAATGCCGCCTCGAAGAGTTACCCGCAACAATAGCGGCGGGAGTGAAGCCCCAAGGGGCAGAGGCAAAGGTTGAGCACCAAGAACAAATGATGGTCCTGCCAGTAACAATCAAGAAATAGGAAACTCTGATATGGCAGCTCTGATCGCTCAACAGTTGGCCGCATTGATTCCTACTATCGTGGCCCAAGTGAGCGATGCACTCCAGCAACACCACCCCCACGAGGATGGTGGCAATGACAATGGAGATAATGGAGAACTGAAGTGGGAAATGGAAACCCAACCGGAAACGAAAGCAACCAGGAGACCGAAAATGGTGGTACAACCGGTATTGAGACTGGGGTTGTTAATGCTAGACGGGGGTGTTCATACAAAGAGTTTGTGGCTTGCAAACCGAGAGAATTTGATGGGAAAGGTGGGGCGATAGCCCTAACCAGGTGGCTAGAAAAGATGGAGGCGGTGATTGACATCAGTGAGTGCCTCGACAGCCAGAGGATCAAATATGCCACCTGTTCACAGCAGGGCAAGTCCCTAACCTGGTGGAACACCCAGGTCCAAGCTAGAGGAAGAGAATCTGCGATGCAGATGTCATGGGATGAGTTCAAAGCTTTGATCACCGAGGAATACTGCCCCCTCAACGAGAAGCAGAAATTGGAGCATGAGTTCTCGAATCATGCCATGGTGGGGGCCGAGCATGCAGCTTATACTGACCATTTTCATGAGCTGGCAAGATTGGTTCCTCATCTGGTCACGCCGGAATTAAAAAGAATCGAGAGGTATATTTGGGGACTTGCGCCTCAAATCCGAGCGATGGTTATAGCAGCTGCTCCTCCTACTACTCAGAGCGCGATTCTGAAGGCTGGCGCTTTGACTGATGAAATGGTGAGAACGGGGGTTCAGGGCAGAGGAGCAGAAAAGAGAAAGGATGTTGGGGAAACGAGCCGGTCAAGTGCTGGGAAGTTTGATAAGAGGGCCAAGACGACCATAAATTTTGTGGCCGTGACTCAGGGCAAGAGAGAGTATGTGGGGCCGCACCCCAAATGTGACAGGTGCAACTATCATCATCCCCTAGGAACGCCGTGCCGGGTATGCGCGAACTGTAGACGCCCGGGTCATTTAGCGAGAGACTGCAGAACAGCGCCGAATCTGGTGGCACCAGTCAACGCGGTTAACCCCGCTGGGAATGCAAGGGCTTGTTGTGAGTGTGGAAGCCCTGATCATTCTAGGAACATGTGCCCAGGCTGAATCGGGCACTGGGTCAACAAGGGAACAACCAGCAGCAAGTGATGGCTATAGCTGAAATCAAGGCCCAACCAATCAAGGGAATGCAGCTCGGGGACGTACATTCGTCATTGGAGCCAACGATGCCCGTCAAGACCCGAATGTGGTCATGTGTACGTACTTACTCAACCATCACTTCGCATCTATATTATTTGATACTAGAGCAGACAATAGCTTTATATCTTCTGAGTTTGTGCAATTGCTTGATCTGATTCCTAGTAGGCTAGAAACTAGCTACTCTGTATAGATGGCCAATGGTAGGGTTGTTTAGGCCAATGAGATTATTAGGAAGTGCTCGTTAACATTGGAGGACCATGCCTTCGATATAGACTTGATACCCTTTGAGTTAGGAAGTTTTGACGTGATTGTGGGTATGGATTGGTTGTCGCAAAACGGAGCATAGATTGTCTGTCGGGACAAAGTAGTACGAATCCCTATGCCAAACGGGGAAGTACTTAAGATTCAAGGAGAACGACCGGGACAGAACTTAAAGCTTATTTCCTGCATGAAAGCACGCCGAAGTTTACGAAAGCAGTTCTACGCTTTTCTGGCTCATGTGGTAGAAAAAAGGACGAAGAGAGAAAACTAGTAGATATTCCAGTGGTACGGGATTACCCAGATGTATTTCCTGATGACTTGTCTGGTTTGCCTCCTCCACGACAGGTGGAATTTCGTATAGAGTTGGTTCCTGGAGCTACACCGGTAGCAAAGACGCCATATCGATTAGCGCCCTCTGAAATGCAAGAGTTGTCTAGTCAGTTACAAGAGCTACTGGAGAAGGGTTTTATTCGACCGAGTCATTCACCGTGGGGAGCACCGGTATTATTTGTCAAAAAGAAGGATGGGTCGTTCCGCATGTGTATCGATTACCATGAGCTGAACAAGTTAACCGTGAAGAATAGATATCCTCTCCCCAGGATCGACGATCTGTTTGATCAGCTGCAAGGAGCTTCATATTTCTCAAAGATCGGCCTTCGTTCTGGATATCATCAACTAAGGGTTTTCGAGGACGACATACCGAAGACAGCATTAGAACTCGTTATGGGCACTATGAGTTCTTGGTCATGCCGTTCGGGCTGACTAACGCACCAGCCATGTTTATGGATCTAATGAATCGGGTGTGCAAACCTTACTTGGATAAGTTTGTGATCGTATTCATAGACGATATACTTATCTACTCCCGATCGAAAGAGGACCATGAAGAACACCTTTGGGCAATTCTAGAACTGCTACAGGAAGAAAAACTTTTTGCCAAGTTCTCGAAGTGTGAATTTTGGTTGCGGGAAGTGAAATTTTGGACGGGATTCATGTAGATCCCGGCAAGATCGAAGCAGTGAAGAAATGGGACGCGCTCCAGACACCATAAGAGATACGGAAATTCTTAGGATTGGCCGGGTACTATCGTCGCTTCATCGCGAATTTTTCAAAGATTGCGCAGCCATTAACCCTGCTTACTCATAAAGACAAGAAGTTTGATTGGGGACATGCACAAGAACAAGCATTTCAAACGTTGAAAGAGAAGTTATGTAACGCGCCTATATTGTCCCTCCCAGACGGAACTGATGATTTTGTGATATACTGCGATGCTTCACATCAAGGATTGGGATGTGTGCTAATGCAGAAGGATAAGGTGATTGCCTACGCTTCGCGACAACTTAAGGTGCACGAAAAGAACTATACAACTCATGATCTTGAGCTGGGCGCTGTAGTATTTGCACTCAAGATTTGGAGGCATTACTTGTATGAAACCAAATGCATCATCTTCACTGATCATAAGAGCCTCCAACACATCCTGGATCAGAAGGAACTCAATATGCGTCAGCGACGTTGGGTAGAGCTACTTAGTGACTACGATTGTGAAATCCGGTATCATCCGGGCAAAGCTAACGTGGTGGATGATGCTTTAAGCCGCAAAGAACGCGTGAAACCACTACGTGCTCGAGCGTTGGGATTAACCATTCAAACGAATCTGAAAGCCCAGATCCAAATTGCACAAAGTGAGGCACTGAAAGAAGAAAACCTTGCGGGAGAATAATTCCGAGGGTTAGATAAACAGATAATTTGTAAGGATGATGGTATACAGTAGTTCATGGATTGCATATGGGTACCCAGATGGGGAGGTGTACGTACCTTAGTCATGGATGAAGCCCACAAAACACGATATTCTATTCAAACTGGTGCAGACAAGATGTATCATGATCTCAAGGATCTGTACTGGTGGCCGGATATAAAGTAAGACATTGCCTTGTACGTCAGCAGATGCTTGACATGTTCGAAAGTTAAAGCTGAACATCAGAAACCATCGGGATTATTAAAGCAACCTGAAATTCCCGAGTGGAAATGGGAGAATATAGCTATGGATTTATTACCAAACTCCCTAGAACAAGCAACGGGCATGACTCGATATAGGTCATAGTGGATCAAATGACGAAATCAGCACATTTCTTGCCTATCCAAGAGAGACTACAAAATGGATAAGTTGGCGAGATTGTACATCAAAGAGGTCGTGACACGGCATGGGGTGCCGGTGTGTCAATCATATCCGACCGTGACAGCCGATTTACGTCACGATTTTGTCAGACACTACAGAAAGCGATGGGCACTCGATTAGATATGAGTACCGCCTATCACCCTCACACAGATGGCCAAAGTGAACGAACTATACAGACGCTAGAAGACATGTTGAGAACATGTGTAATCGACTTTGGTGGTAGTTGAGATGCTCATCTACCATTGATCGAGTTCTCTTACAACAACAGCTACCATACAAGCATTGGGTGTGCTCCGTTCGAAGCGTTGTATGGAAGGAAATGCAGATCTCCCGTTTGTTGGGCCGAGATCGGTGAAAGTAAATTAACAGGCCCAGAGATCATTCAAGAAACAACTGACAAGATCTTTCAAATCAAAGACCGACTGAAAGCTGCTAGAGATCGCCAAAAGAGCTATGCCGACAACCGTCGGAAGCCTCTAGAATTCAACATTGGGGATCGAGTTTTGCTTAAAGTCTCCCCTTGGAAAGGGGTCATTCGATTTGGAAAGAAAGGGAAGTTAGCCCCAAGATACATTGGACCATTCGAGATCATAGAAAGAATCGGTCCAGTGGCTTACCGGTTAAGGTTGCCACAAGAACTTAACGGTGTGCATGATACTTTTCACGTGTCGAACCTCAAGAAGTGTTTGGCCGACGAATCCCTTCACGTGCCAATTGAGGAAATCAAGATTGACGAGAAGCTTCATTTTGTTGAGGAACCCACTGAGATCATGGATCGAAAGGTCAAGCAACTGAAGCGCAGTAGAATACCTATTGTTCGCGTAAGGTGGAATTCAAAACGAGGGCTAGAGTTTACATGGGAACGAGAAGATCAGATGAAACTCAAATATCCACATCTATTCGAGGATGACACTCTTGGACCTAACTCCAGCTGAATTTCGGGACGAAATTCTCTCAACTGGGGGATACTGTGACATCCGTCACTAAAAGGTCCGTCAATTAACAAGGCTTTCCGTTAACTATTCCTTGTTCGATCATTACTCATCTTTATTAACTCTTTATGTGGATATCAATCATGCTTTATCATCGTTGTGCTTGTTCTTTCATTGTAATCATATACTATCCTTAAAAACTTTTAAAACTTTCATCTTCGTAACCGCCAAAAAATATCATTTTTATATAAAATTAACGTCACTAATAAAACCATTTTTAAGTTATAAATATCATTAAATGCATTTTTATCATTAATATAACTAATCTATTAAAGTCGTTTCCAACCGAAACAAATTTGGGAAACTCGGGGGTTAAGTGTAGGGACAAAACTTGACATTTTACAAATTTGGAATGGGTATAAATAGCCCCATTTTTCATCCCTAGAACCATTTCTTCTTCATCTTCTTCATCATCTTCTTCTCCTCTCATCTTCATTCTAGCACCAAATCCAACCGCTTGGTCTCATTTTCGTCGTCTAGACTCCATCTACAGCCTAGTCTACTCCATTCTAGCAGGTAGACGACTTTGGTTGTCCCTTTTCTTGCTTATTCACGGTTGTCTAAACTAGGGTTTCGGGTGTTCGGGTTCAACCCGAACACATGAGGTCGTGTGGGTGCGTGTGTGAGGTCTTTCTGCGTGTGCTTCTTGTTTGTGCATGTGTGTAGAGTGTTTCTTGAAGTCCTTGTTGTGTAAAACTCGTATTCGGAGTAGCCGAAGGCTGCTCAGCCCATCAACAGTTGCGATTCTACTGTCTAGGCGACTAGGTCTGTCATGCGATTGAGTCGTGCGACTGGATGACTCGTGCGACTGAGCCATGCGTCTGGGTCAATCGTGCGACTGAGTTGTGCGACTAGGTATGTCGTGCGATAAGTCGTGCGACTGTGTGTATGTGTGCGAATGAGTCATGCGTGCGAATGAATGTGTGCGATTGAGTCAGGTGACCGAATGAATGTATGCGATTGTGCATGTATCGCACGACTGGAGTCCAATCGCACGAATGAAGGTTCAATCGTACGAATGTAGCTGATTCGCACGATTGAAGGTTGATTCGTGCGTATGGAGGTTGAGTCGTGCGATTGGGTGTTGTGTGTTACGACTGAATGCCAGTCATACGAATGAAGGCTCAAGCGTACGAATGAAGCTGATTCGCACGATTGAGGGTTGATTCGTGCGAATGGAGTGTTGAGTCGTGCGTCTGGTCCTGTCGTGCGACTGAAGTTGTTGTGTGCGATTTCTTCCTTGTGCGTGGTGTGTGTATGTCGTGTGATGTTGAGGTAACATTAACACAGTTGCCATTGTTCGGCCACAAAGATTAAAGTCAACGCTATAAAGCCCACATATACTATTTCAAATTAAATCAACTTAACATCTTGCAAGTATCCATAACCGATTTATAACTATTAATGTTTACTAAATACATCTTCAATGACAATGAAACTTTTACTCAAATATCATCAGCAATGGCAACAATGTCTAGTACTTGGATCTACATAAGATCTAATACGTGTGTCTGTATGTGTGTGTTACACGCGACCCAACCGATGCAACCCGAGCCAACCGAACAATATTATATGCTTCATTCATATCATTAATGCTTAACAATAACTGTCAATAGGTGTTTGACCGTTCATTTGCATTGAACATTTGGATACATTGATCTTACATACTTACCAATTAACAAGTGAGTTTCGTGGCCCCTTTTTACGCTTACAATATTTCAATCATTTACAACTTGGGGGAAAAGTATGCTCACCCATTTTCAATGCTGTACAACTTACTTACAATTTACATACATGGAATCAACGTGATACTGTTTTACAAGTACTTATCTGATACATGCTTGGGCCTGCTGTGTGGTTCTATCTTTGCAACTATTTTATTCCATTGTGGGAATCGACGGATAGGTATTGGTAGTACTACTGGGTTGACACCCCCACCCTTGTTCGTTGGTATACTAGTTAGTACCATCAATGGCCAGGAACGGGCCCTCGGGTGAATATATTCCGACAATATCTTTGTGTACGTCGCTAGGTTTGGTTGCAAAGCTTATTGTCATGTGATTTTACTTGTTTATATAACTGTATTCACGGTATTCCACATCACTTACTATATACAGCATCACTTACTTATTTATTACTTAAACCTGCGAGCTCACCAACAATTTTGTTGACCATTTTGAGCATATCTTTTCAGGTGATCATGCAAACTGAGGAATCTAGGTGTGCTGCCTTAGTGGAGACCCTAGGATGCATTTTGGGACTAAACATATTTGACAAACAATTATTTTGAACAATGTTGTAGTCTGATAAAACAATTACAATCTTTTGATACTTGTTCCCGGGTTGTGGGAATTTACATTACAATTTCATCTTTATTTAGTTATGTGAATCATTTAACATGTTTATGCTTATGGCTATGTTGTCGTGAATATTGACTAAACACGACACAAGTCCCTTTTTGTCGGGTGTCGTCATGACACGCATGTCATCATTTATTATATTGCATCTCTATTGCTTACCATGTGTTATGACGATCCCGATCTCGTTACATCCTCGTGTTTCCGCTTTTAGCAGGGGTGTGACATGGACTTTCTATTGTGTCTCTATCAAAAGGACGAAGAACTTGAACTCTCTCACTATGATTGAACTATATGGCATCCTTGATGGATACTGTGTAAAGATGGAGAACAAGAGAGGCCACCAGGTGAGCAAACCCTCAAGCCTTCCTACTAGCAACGCTTTAATGGATGCTGAAGGCTCAAGACCCCCTCAACCTCAGTAGTACCTGACTTACTCCTAGCAGCCAACTTGTTCATCTAGGCCATACATCACCTTTCCTGACACTCCAAGGTCTCAACAGGCTCAGTCAAGTCCCTTCTAGGATAGCTGTGCCTTTGTCTCAGGGAATGGACATTCTAATGATTTTTAGTTTTGCTTTGATGATCTAGAATGTTTTAGCCCAGATGATGTTGAATACATGGACATTATCCAACAGATGTCTCTGCTAACTTACCGAGCAAAGAAGTTCTTTAAGAGAATTGGAAGGCAATTTCCCAAAAACACAACCAACAACAAGTTTGGGTTTGACAAGACCAAGGCCAAGTGTTACAACTGTAACCAGCTAGGCCACTTTGCCAGGGAATGCAAGGCTCCCAAATCCAATCTGGGAACCACTCAAGCCTCCACACATCCTACCACACCCAAAGCTGCTGAAAAGTCAACTGAACAACACACAGTTGCTGTTGCTCAAGAGGTTGACTGGAGCTTCATGGTGCAGGATATGACTCCTGCTCAAGCATTGATGGCTAGAACTTATGACGGCAAGGTATTTGAACACCTCCATACTCCAGCTTGCATTGCTAAAGTTAAAATGTATTAGGACTACAATAAAGAAATTAAATCTGATATTGAGTCTGTGAATATCTTTAAAAGTGATTTTAAAATGGCTGAATCTAACTATAAAATGAAAATTGAAGAGTTAGAGAAAACTGTATCCTGTTTAAAACATGAGCATACACCCGCTCCAAATTGACTGAGGCACAAGCCCAGCTAGTAATAGCTAAGTCTCAAGCCAGGAAGCATGCTATTTCTGAGTAAAATTTCCAAGCCATCATTGCATTATCCTCCCACTCAAAGATTTATTATCAAAACAAAGGTGGGTTGATGAAATTGCTCCACCACATTCCTATGAGTCTATCAGACAACCAAGATGTGGAACTGTAAAGGAAGAGGTTCCAACTGCTGACCCACCACCCTATGAGTGGAAGAATGATGCAACAATGGAGACCATCACAGGGAAGGACCAGGTAACACAACCCATTCCCAACAATAATGATCAACCCCTAACCACCAAAGCCAGAAGAAACAGAGCTAAGGCAGCCAGAAAAACTGCCAAGAAAGTGGCTAAGTCCAGCTGAAGATAGACCCAAAGCAAAAGGGTGTATTCATTTCAGTCGGATTCCAGGTGGTTGGAATCTCTGATCCAGGAAAGAAGTATAGTACCAGCACTCTTGTCCTGCTGAAGGATCAGAAGTTAAAACGGATGACTGTTGATGAAGACAAGAAATGCAAGAATCAATAGTCTTCACATCCCACAAAGACTAACATTGCATGCATAATGTGTGGTCAACAAAACCATATGGCTAAAGATTGTTATTACAATCCTGCAAGCACACAATATGCAAATAATGTTAAGAAGAAGGAGTCAAGGAGGGTTTAACATTTGGACCTTATCACATGGTTCAAGTGATGAGGAAAGGAAAGCTTGTTTCCGAAGCAAAGTTGCTTTCGGAAGAAACTCTTTCTTTCGAAAGGAAAATAGCTTCGTAAGACAAGCCGATGAAAATCAAAAGAACAAGAGAGTTCCTTTGAAACCTTCCAAGAAGAAGACTGCTTCGGAAGAAAAGGTGGTGAAAGCTTCTTCCGAGAAGAAAGAAGCCTCAGAAGAATGCCATGCTGCTTAAGCTTCAACAAGCTCATCTACACTGATCAGCCAAGGGATAAAATGGAAGATTAGAGAAGATGTTGAAGCCCAAACCACTTCTTCACAGACATTTATTGAACTCTCATGCACACACTTTGGTTCAATTATGTCATCCTCATTGGAAGAGCCCAAGACCAGCAAGGCTTGGTTGCCCAATAATAACTAACTTTTTCACCTTATGTGCATGGACATCCACATGACAAGAATCACATTTTGTGGATTATAGATAGTGGATGCTCCAGGCACATGACTGGGAACAGATCTCTTCTTCAATAATTTCAACATTTTGATGGAGGTCCTGTTCAATTTGGAGGTGAGATTGGAGGATACATTTCAAGCAGAGGAAGTGTATCCAATGACAAGTTAACGGTCGACAAAGTAAACTTTGTCAAACAGCTTGAACACAATCTCTTAAGTGTTTCTTAATTCTGTGACCAAAAGCACCAAATGCTTTTCACAAAACATGAGTGCATTATACTCAAAATCGGGATGGCAATTCCTCAAGAATTGGTGCTTCTTAGATCTCCCAGGAAAGGGGATATGTACAAGCTGGATATGAACAATGCTTCCCTATTGGGTGAAGTATCATGCTTTTTTTCCAAAGCTGATGGTGATGAGTCAACTTTGTGGCATAAACGTATGTGTCATGTCAATTTTAAAACCATGAATAAATTGGTTAAATAACTTGGTAGATGGTGTGCCTAAAAGGAATTTTCTGTAGAGACAACTATGTTGCATGTCTGAAAGCAAAGCAACATAGAGTGACTCACAAATCCAAAGAAGTTAACTCTATCACCACTCCATTACACTTATTGCACATGGATCTATTTGGTCCAACAAGTATAATGAGTATTGGAAGGAAATCATATTGCCTTGTGATTGTTGATGATTTTACTAGATTCACATGGGTATTCTTTTTAAGAACTAAAGATGAAACATCTAAAACTTTAAAATCTTTTACTCTTAAAATTGAAAATCAAATTGATCACAAGGTTAAGATAGTTAGGAGTGATCAAGGGACTGAGTTTAAGAATCAAGTTCTTGACTCATTCTGTAACTCAAAAAGAATTGCCAGACAAAATAGTGCTCCCAGAACTCCTGAAGAAAATGGTATTGCTGAGAGGAGAAATAGGACACTTATTGAAGCTGCTCGAACTATGTTAGCCGATTCAAAGCTGCCTCTAACATTCTGGCCTGAGGCACTCAGCACTGCATGCTATGTGCAAAATAGGGTTCTTGTAGTTAAGCCACATGGAAAAAATCCCTTATGAGCTATGGAACAAGAGGCCACCGTTCATTGGCTTTCTTAGGTCCTTTGGCAGTAGGTGTACCATACTTAACACAAAGGACACTTTGGCAAAATTTTCTGAAAAGTCGGATGATGCCATCTTTGTTGGATATTCCTCTACCTCTATTGCCTATAAAGTGTATAATATAAAAAACCAACAATTTGAGGAATCATACAACATTGTTGTTAATGAGCACACTCCTTGTGTTAGGAGGAATGGACCTGATCATATATTTGATTTAGAATTGTTTCTAAACTATTCTAAATCCTCTTGTGAGAATGTTTCTGATAGGATCGGATCAATTAGGTTAGAATTATGCAGCGGAATATCACAAATTGAGATCGAATTCAAGCAAGAAATGTAATGAATATGCAAGACAATCAATCACAATTATAGAGAGAATATTTCTGTTAAGGGAAAGATTTCATTCACGCGTAATGCTTCGGTTAGGAATACAGCTAGGTCAACATCCCTTATATAGAGGAATGTGACGTCTGCTGATGTCACTTGACAGTGACATCTAACAGAATTACAAAAACAACTGAAATAAGCAAACTACTGAGATGTTCTCAACAACTGATTACATCTCAGTAAATATTAAGTACAATTACATAAACTACTGACTGATAACTACTGAAACACTAAACTACTGAAATATAAAATTACAAGTACTGAAAATTAAAACCATCACAACTACTGAAGTTAACAACTTCAGCTGTTATGACAAGTGCTGATCACTCTGGTCTTCAGTCTTTGTCTTCAGCACTTCATCTTCAGACTTTGTCTTCAGTTCTTTGCTTTCAGACTTTGTCTTCAGTTCTTTGCTTTCAGACTTTGTCTTCAGACCTTTGTAATCAGCTGATGTCTTTAGCTGATGTAACTATCTTCAGCAGTTGTAATTCTTTGTGGGACTTAGAGGTTTTTCTGATCAAGCTCATTGGTTCTTTTGGTCCAACAAACTCCCCCTGAACCAATGCAGCCAAAACCTCTAACTTATTGAAGATCCCACTTATTCTTTGGCAAAAATACTCTCTTGATCAGCTTCAGAGGTAACCAAATAAGCACAGGCCAGAAAAAGGTTTCTAATCATTTGATTGGCTAAGTATGGAAGGGAACTCTGTCTTGGGGAAATTGGACACAGAGTCTTGTCCCAACCATGAAACCTATTTCCCATTTATGAGTCTGAAAGACTCCCTTGCATAGGCCTCAAGGAGAACAACTTGTTCCTCCTTAGTGAGTTCTTCTGCTTCTCCCTCAAAGAAGAACTCAGGCCCATAATACTCAGACAGGTACCTTACTGTCTTCCCATTCTTCAGCTCAACAGTTGTTATCTCTCTATATGCGAATTCATCTGGATGAGAGCCTTCAAGTAACAACTGGAGTTCACTCTTCTGAAGATCTTCAAGTCTTTTGTACAACAACCCCTTCTTGATCATTTTGTTCTCAAGAATAGACATAGGGGTTGATTTGGATGTGTGAGCTCTCTTGAATTCTTCAATGATTTCTCAGGGTGAGACTACCATGGCCAGCATGATTGCAGCATTCAAAGTCTTTCTTACTTGGCCATGATATCTACTTGGTAAATTTTTCTTGTGAATTCTAGAACTTACCCTGGGATCTGGCCAAATCCGCACTCTCTCCTTTTGGTGTTGAAAAGTATGCCTGAGAGTGTACAGCCTTTGAGCTTGAATCTTCATGGCTTGAATAGATGAGGACTGAGGGAAGTCCTTCTCAACCATGTTGAGAAACTGCTCATCATGCTGCTTCTGCTGTTCTTCTTCTTCAATTTTAACTTTAACTGTCAGCCTTTGAGTTTCAAGAGTTATTGGTTGTGATTGACTCCTAGGCTTCAGTTTCTTCTTCTCAAGAACAGCAGATATTGGCAGATTGTCTTCTTCATCCTCCTCTTCTTCTTCTTCCATCCTCAGCAACCTTCTTTTTCTTTTTGGTGCTTCACTGGTGGACTCTTGGATAGGTTTCTTGGTGAAGGAATTGGTTTAGATGGTTGTGAGGTTGTTTGTTTTGGAGGGTGAGAGGTTGGTTGTTTTGAAGGTTTAGATATAGGCAGTTTTGATTGTGAGGTTGGCTTGGAGGATTGTTTAGGTAAGGGGGATTTGAAAGGCTGCTCTATCATTTTGTTGGTGAGGGTGGCTTTTGACAACTTGGCCATATCAGTTCTCTTCCCAGCACCAGCTTCATCCAGAGCTTCAATGATTAGGTCTTTGTTGAAGCTTTCAGATGAGCATATCTCGGTAGTGATCTCCAAGATGCTATCTCTAGACCATGATTTAATCTCTATGATAGGTCTTCCCAGATGTTTAGACAGAAATCTAATCATGGCCTCTAGTCTCTCCCTTTCTTCTTCATTACAACTTGCCCATCGATCTTCAATTTCTTGAATCTCAAGTCTCCTGATCTCTGAGTCAAGTTTAGCAGTGTCAAATCCTTGCCTGAAGAGCTGATCAATGATCCTGTCCATGGATCTGCTGTGTTGGTCATCAGCTTCTTTGATCATCTCATCTAGTCTCTTCTCATCTTCAGTTTTATCACCAATACTTTTCTTTCTTTTGTAGGTGATGATCTCTTTACCTTTGTTCTCTTCCTTATCTTCTTCCTCTTCAGCTCTTTTCCTTTTATCATCCTTTGCTGACTTAAACTCCCCCTTTTTGGTTGCATTGGATTCAGGGGTTTGAATGTCAGAAAGGTGCTTGGACACAGCGTCAGTCACAAGGGAGGTAATATCTGAGCAGAGCCTCTCATCAATGGTTTTAATGAACAATAGATGTGATGATGGGTGTGATGAGAGGTAAGGAAGATTTGAATGCAGCAACCATTTGCTTAGAGGGGTTCTCTCCCTGAGAAATGGTGCCTGAACCTGAGGCTGGTGGTTTGGTTGATTTGAGTGGCTCAGTGTTTAGGGAAGCTTCAACAGAAGCTGCCATCTGTGGGTTTATTGGGGCAGATGGTCTTGATTCCTAAGGCAGGATGGGAAGCAGATCTTTCAATCTACAAACCTCAGCCTCAAGAATAGTGTTTTGGGCTAAGACTTCAAAGAAAAAGCCCAGGTCATCATCAGTATAAACTGAATCACCTGACCTCCTGAGTGAATCAGGATGAACATGTGCTGAGTGTAAATCAGTAATCACATGTGCCCCTTTGTCTTGGAACTGGGGACTTCCTGTCTCAGGAGCAAGTCCCTTATTAACAGTTGCCTCTGGTGAGGTCTTAGAGATGTTACCAGCTTCATCCTGTTCATGTGCTGAAGCAGGGGAAGAGGTAGCCTCACCAGATGTTCTGGTCTCCACATTTACACTGGGAGACTGAACTTGATAATCCCTATGCTGTTGGATATCAACCATATTTGATCCTCTCCCTCAGCTGTTGAGGTTTTCCCAGTAGTAACAGGTATCTGGGGAGGGGTAGAGGAATGTAGCTGAGTCAGCACTTGTGCAATGACTGCAGTTGGGCTTGTAGGAGCAGTATCAGTGGGAGATGGTGGTGAAAAGATTTGCACCTGGGGAGATTGGTGCTCTTCAATGGTAATCTTCTCAAGTGAGATAGATTCCAGCAATGTGGTTTCCCCTATATTGGTTGCATCAGGACCCTGTTGAGAGGATACCTGAGCGGTTTCAGCTGGTGGAGTCATTGAGACTACAAGGGGATTAAGACTTGTAGTCTCATCCTGCGTTTGTGCTGCAGGGGCATCATCAGGGGACTCAACTCCCTGAGTAGCCTTTTTGGTTTTCTTTGGTTTGGGTTTGGAGGGGACTTTAGATTTGGAGGTGGAGGCTGTGGGTTCCTTCTGCTTGGGTTTGAGCAGTTTGGCAGCCTGTTTGAGTTGTGGGTTTGAGTTGTGCCTGGAGTATACCTCTGGTAGAACCAGAGAGCAGGGACTCCAAGGCCAACAAGGCCATCAGATTTTAATTGGTTTAAAATGATTGCCATAAAAACCTTGGATATAATATCCATCTATTTGCCACAGGTTTCAATGCCAAATCTTTTAGTTCCAAAAAGAGAATATTAGAAAAATTTAGATTTTGATGCTCAAGGATAGAGTATAATACCTGTTGCCATCTGGATGACATTTGATCCCAAGAAGATGTTTTAGGAGCCAGGCAGACATTGATCATGTGAAATATGAGTCGCTCAGCATCATGGAAGTGCTTCTTCAGTATGGTAGTAGCACTTAGGTCACCTTCATAACCATGATTGGCAAAAGAAAGATCAATGGTGCCTTTTGGGTACTTGGTGGGATAGGTGGCATCATTTAGGTCTAGGGTTTGACGAATGATCTCAGGAGTGATGATCACCCGTTTCTGGTTAACAAAAGACTGGAGAGTGATGGTGGCATCATTCTCATCAGTATGAACGGTAACGTTCGTCCAGAACTGGCACAGGGTATCAGGGTAAATGGTTGGATTGAGAAGAAAGCTGTGCGGTATTGGGAATCGTTCATCAAGTCGATAGCAGCATCGAACTTGTTCCAGAATGGTGATTTGGTAAGATGAGCAACACAGTTGTGTCGAGGTTTGATTTGCATGGTCGCCATTAATGGAAGATGAACGTTTGGAAAGTGGGTTATGAAAAGGTTGAAGTTAGGGTTAGGTATATATAGGTTATGAAACGGCTGAGGTAAAACAACTGAAAGTGTTGGTGTTGGTCATCAGATGTTAGAAAACAACTGAAGACATGGTTTTAACTTTCAGATGTTGTAAACAACTGAAGACTTGGTGTTGGTCATCAGTAGTTGGAAAACTACTGAAGACTTGGTTTTGGCTTCAGTTGTTTGGAAATGAAACAGTAGTTGTCGTCAATTCACAAAGTTCAGCTGTTTCAATGACCTTGACACTTACTCATCAGATCATCTGATTTTCAGATGTTTCATCGGTCATCAGTACTTATTTATTACAAAAGACATCAGTAGTTTGAACTACATCAGTATTTTTGAACTAATAAGATACTTCAGTACTTTTAAGTAATTAAGTCTTCAGTAGTTGTAAAACTACTGAAGATAAAATGACTTATCAGCACTTATTTTTGACAAAAGAGTACTAATGCTCATCAGTATTTATGAACTAAGAGCATCAGTAGTTGTCAAATTATTCTAGCTGCAGCATACCAAGCCTGAGTACAAGATTATGAAATGTTGCACTATCCAAAGGCTTAGTAAATATATCTGCAAGCTCATCAGCACTAGGCACAAACTTTGGATCAATCAGACCTTTTTCATAGCAATCCCTAATGAAATGATGTTTGATCTCAATATGTTTGGTCCTAGAATGCTGGACAGGATTCTTAACAATACAAAAGCTGAAGAACTATCCATTAATAATGGAGTCTTAGTCTCAGTAATGTCATAATCCAATAACTGATTTTGAAGCCAAAGTACCTGAGATGTACAGCTTGCAGCTGCAATGTACTCTTCTTCAGCTGTTGATGTAGCAATGATGTTTGTTTCTTACTCTGCCAAGAGACCAAACAGTTGCCTAGAAATTGGCATCCACCAGAAGTTGATTTTCTGGTTAACTTACACCCTGCATAGTCACTATCAGAAAAAGCAACCAATTTACAAGAGTGCCCAGTGGAATACCATAGTCCTAGTGATTTAGTTCCCTGCAAATATCTAAAGATCCTCTTGACTGCAATCATATGGGAATCCTTAGGAGCTGCCTGAAATCTAGCACAGACACAAGTTGCAAACATAATATCTGGTCTAGAAGCTGTTAGGTACATCAAGGAACCAATCATACATCTGTAAAGAGTTTCATCAACTGCTTTACCTTTTTGATCAGCATCCAGTTGTGTGTTGCTGCACATGGGAGTAGAACAGGATTTACAGTTTGTAAATCAAACTTGGTTAACAAATCTTTTGTGTATTTTGACTGATGAATGAAAGTTCCATCAGTCAGTTGTTTGATTTGTAAACCCAGAAAGAACTGTAATTCTCCCATAGCACTCATTTCAAACTTTTGTTGCATCAATTTTGTGAATGCATCACACAACTGGGGATCAGATGATGCAAAAATAATATCATCAACATAAATTTGAACAAGGAGCTTATGCATGCCAGCTTTCTTTATAAACAAAGTTTTATCTATGGAGCCTCTAGTGAAATTATTTTGAAGAAGAAAATTAGATAATGTTTCATACCAGGCTCTGGGAGCTTGTTTCAACCCATAAAGAGCCTTATCAAGCTTATACACCCAATCAGGGTGTTTATGATCTTCAAAACCTGGTGGTTGACATACATAAACTTCTTCTTTTATTTTTCCATACAAAAATGCACTTTTGACATCCATTTGAAAAACTTTAAGGTTATGAAAAGCAGCATAAGCTAAAAACAAACGAATTGCCTCCAGTCTGGCCACAGGGGCAAAGGTTTCATCATAATCAATACCTTCTTCTTGTGAGAACCCCTGTACAACCAGTCTGGCCTTGTTCTTGACAATTTGACCTTTTTCATCAGTTTTATTCCTAAACACCCATTTAGTGCCTATTGCACACTTACCTGGGGGTAGAGGAACCAGTTCCCACACTTGCTGTTTTTGAAATTGAAGAAGCTCAAGCTGCATGGCTTCAACCCATCCATTGTCCCTTAAAGCAACATGATAATTCTTTGGCTCTTGCTGACTGATAAGAGAGCATAGAGACAAAAATTGGACAATTGACTTCTTGTTGAAACACCAGCAGTTATGTCACCAATGATCTGGGACACAGGATGATTCTTCAATTCTTGATAAGCAATGATATCTGTGCAAGTGTTTGTAGAAGATTCAGCAGCAGCAGATGTTGATGTAGACTCTTGAAACCTAGACTGAGATGGCAGTTCAAATGAAGTAGAGGATTCAGAGATTTCATCAGCATTTGTTGTGGATGGAGCTGCTGAGGCTATAGGAACATCAAGTGTAGTAGACCAGGCAGATGATCACTACAACTTGCATTTGTATCTTCAGTTGGAGATGATGGATCTTCAGAGACCATAACAGGTGGAGGCTGATATGGAACATATTGCAGTATGTCCAAGTCAAACATCTCAACAGGGTTTTGAGGAATCTTGTCTTTTGGTGATTCATTGAACTTGACATGCAAAGTCTCTTCAACAATCTTTGTTCTGCAGTTGAACACTCTGTATGCTTTGCAAGTAGATGAATACCCAACAAAATACCCTGCATCCACCTTGGAATCAAACTTCTGAAGGATACTTTTTGTGTTAAGAATATAACAGGACACCCAAAGGCTCTAAAGAATGAAATCAAAGGAGCCAAATGATATAAGAGCTCATAAGGAGTCTTCATCAACCTCTGATTCACTAATACTCTATTCTGAACATAGCAAGCTGTATTGACAGCTTCAGCCCAAAAGGTTAGTGGCAACCCAGAGTCAGCCAACATTGTCCTTGCAGCTTCAATCAGGGTCCTGTTCTTTCTTTCCACCACTCCATTTTGCTCTGGAGTTCTTTGAATACTATATTGTCTTTTGATTCCCTTAGACATATAGAATTCATCAAGAGTGTGATTTCTAAACTCTGTCCCATTATCACTTCTCACACACTTAACAGGAAGTGAATGTTGATTCTCCACATGTAACAAAAATAGATAATACTCTGAGCTGCTTCATCCTTGGAGTGCAAGAAGAAAGTCCATACATATCTAGAGTAATCATCCACAATTACCAGACAGTACTTTTTCTTTGCCATGCTCATTACTCTCACAGGACCAAAGAGACCCATGTGCAGTAATTGCAAGCATGCTGTGGACTTAGGTTCTTCTATGGAAGGGAATGAAGCTTTGTGTTGTTTTCCTTTCAAGCAAGCTTGGCAGGTATCATCACACTTAACTCTTTCAATGGTAAGCCTCTCACTAATCCATGATGAATGAGCTGATTCATGTTTTTGAAATTCACATGACCCAGCCTTCTATGCCATAGTTCAGATTCTTGAGGAGAGGCTTTGGAGAACAAACATGGATGGCCTTTTAGATCTATTTTCTTTGATAGATCTAAGGCATATACTCTACCAATCCTGTTGGCCTTCAGGAGAGTATACTCATCCAATATTTTGTCAATCTTGTGCAAAACTGTGGAAGACAGAATCCGACAGTTTTGACTTGTGAAAAGTGCAACATGCCCTTTATCACACATTTGACTGACACTCAAAAGGTTGTATTTGAGGTTCTCCACATGGTTGACATCATCAAATCTTATCTCCCCATTTGAGACAAAACCCTTCCCAATGATGTAACCTTTTGCATCATTTCCAAATAAACAAATCCCTTCTTCCTTTGGGAATAGTCATGAAGAAGAGAGCTGCTCCTTGTCATATGCATGGATCCTCCACTGTCCACATACCAGATGCTTCTTTGGCATGATGAAGAACCCTGCATTTAACACAAACATTAGTTAGCTTTGGAGACCCAACCTTTTTGGTTTTGGGTCTGTTTTCATCAACAGATGTTAAACTAACAGGTTGTGCATGATCAACAGCTTTTGAAGATGTAGATGATGCTGAAAAGGATTCCTTGGATTTTTGCTTGGGTATCCTTTTCAGTGGTTTAGACACAGAAACATCCAATTGGTTAACTCTCCCCAATAGATGTTGAATCATCATCACAAGTTGTGTCTGATTTGTTGATAGATTTTCAACTCAGTTGACACATCAGTACTTGTGGATGATTTGTTCTTGTTATTCTCTACACCCTTCTTTTGAAAAGACACAGACTTAGTCTGAGTTTTCAATATTCCCTGAGGAATATTTCCAGCTGTTGTTTGAAAAACCCCTTCTTTCTTAGTGGCATTTTGAGAAAGCTTAGGTTTATCAGAATGAGATGATTGAGGTACAAACTTGGTTTGAAATTCGTTTTTCATTTTCTGCATTTCCTGCTTAATGATTTTCTTTTTATTGAATTTTAAACCCTTGCTATACCAGCACTCATCAGTCAGATGATTGAACAAACCACATATTTCACATGGTTTTGTTTTCATCTTTTCTTGATCAACTGCTGAAGTTGAGGAAACTACTGAAGATTTGTTCTTCAGTACTTTCTTCCTTTCAGTACTTTTGGGAAGTACTGCAGGATTTTCAACAACTGAAGATTTCTTCTTCAGTGGTTTGCTATCAGTACTTTTGGAATCCTGATAGATTCTTCAGCAGTTGTCAATGATTGCCCATTTTCTTTTGATTTGAAATGCTCTTCAGGTGTTGTGTTTTGCCCTTCAGTACTTTGAGTACCTTGTGGAACAACACCTGAGATTCTCAGCTTCTTCTTGATCAAGTGTTTCGAAGTAGTAGGATCATCCAGTTATTTGATTAACTGAGATACTCACACTATCTTCATCCTCAGATTTTAAATTTTCAATAGAGGATGAAACACCTGATGATGTGGTTTGGGAATGACTCTCAACCTCAGATTGTACTTCTGACTTAGGAGTAAAATCTGTGGGAGGTATGGTATGATTATACCCAATCCCAAACTTCACATTTGAAGCAGTTTGCTTACTGAGAAGCATTTCAAATCCCTTGCAGGATGTTACCCATCGTTCACAATCAACTTGGGTAGCTGCAAGTGTTTCCTTGAGATTCTTGTGATTTTCTAGAATGACCTCTACCTTAGCCTTTTCATCAGTAATTTGACATTTAAGTTTATAAATCTCTTCATCCTTCTCTTTTAACACAGACTCAAACTCAGATTTCCTTTTAGAAATTGCCTTTTCTAGGTCAAGATTTTGATTAATTAAAGCTACATTTGCTTCCCTAATAGAAACAAAAGCAGCTATGCATGATTCAGAACAAATCTTGGCCTTAGCCTCAGAAGATACCTGTGGTACCTGTGATGAAGAACCTTGTGATGATGAAGGATTGTCATCAGTAGATTCCAGGGCCATTAAAGCAAGGTTTCCAAAAGGATTGTCACCACCATGTTGACCAGCACCAGCAAATTGCTCAGAATAACCAGAGACATCATCTGGTAGGCTGCTCCAGTCAACAACCTCAGGGGTGAAAAAGCTCTGATGAGATTGAGGTTGAGATTGCTGATTTGATTGAGAAGGCTGAGAATCAGGTAGAGCATGTGGTTGTTGAGCCATTGGTACTGAAACTTGACCAGACTGAGGCATGTAAAACATGGATAAGGATATGGCATGGGGCTTTGAGGGACAAAGTATGCAGGAGATGATTGATGCTGAGAATGATGATCAGAACTGGTAGGATGTTGCCCTTTGGATTGTGAATTATTACTTGGAAAAGTCACAAAGGGTGCAGATGAGTTAGATCCAGATGATCTACACTCTCTAGCAAAATGTCCAAGTCTGTGACACTTGTGACATCTCAACTTACTCTTGTCAAAACCAACCTTGGTTTTGCCAGAGAGACCAGGAAATTTCCTACCTGTTCTCTTATAAAATTTTTGAGATCTGATATTAATCAGTGCCATTTGGCTCAAAATATCCATCTCTTCAAGATCATCATCAGCTATTCCCTTCAAATCATCCATCACAAAACACAAATTATCAGCATTAAAACATGAGTTTCCCTCAACTCCAACAAAAGCATGATTTCCACTGTTTGAAGAGAAATCAATATGCTCATCATATGAACTTTCAGATGAAGCATATTCAGACTCATGACCAACCAGAGCAGTATTACCTGGTACAAAGTCATCAGTGAGCTTTCCAGATGAAGATAGTTTCCTTTTCTGTTCTATCTCTCTCTCAAATGTTAAGAGCTTCCCATGAAGTTGGGTGAGAGATAGAGTATCCAGATTTGCACTGGAGCGTAGGACAATGGTGTAAGTGTCCCATCTCTCAGGCAGGGATCTGAGGAATCTATTATTCATCTGGCTGTTTGTGTATTCATGTTGAACCATTTTAAGCTCAGAGATTAAACATGAAAACCGCTCAAACTGTTGAGTCAGTGTCTCACCCTTCCTATGAGAGAATGTCTCATATTGCTGGGCAAGGATTTCTCTATTGTTTGCTAAGACCTCATCAGTTCCTCCAAATTGTTCCTTTAGAGCAACCCAGAGATCATAAGCAGTTTCATGATGCATGAGCCCAGAATAGATTTCATTAGGTATTGCCATGGCCAGAATTCCATGGGCTTTAGCATCAATCTCAAACAGTTTTAAATCCTCATCAGAATATTGTTCCTTCTTTTTAGGAACCATCTCCTTGGTTTCAGGATTACTCACCATAGGCTTGTATGGTCCATGAACCACAGACTTCCAACAACCTGAACTGTTAACAGACAGGTGATGGAGCATTCGGCGTTGCCATATGTTATACTCACTCCTAACAAGCATAGGAGGCTTAGTTGAGGAGCCAGTATTGTGAGGATCATTCATTGAAGTAGTCATTTTCACTAATTCAATTGAAGTCAAGGAGATTAAAATTGGTCTGGTTTGAAAACTCAACAATATACTTAGAAAACACAATTAGAATCACAATTAATGAACCGGAAGCACAGAAAATTAATCTCTATAATCAATTCTTGCAAAACTACTAATTCGATCAACCTTTGCTATCAAAAGAACAGTTTCAATGATCAATTGTTAGATCGATCAATGATTAACCTGCTCTGATACCATTTGATAGGATCGGATCAATTAGGTTAGAATTATGCAGCGGAATATCACAAATTGAGATCGAATTCAAGCAAGAAATGTAATGAATATGCAAGACAATCAATCACAATTATAGAGAGAATATTTCTGTTAAGGGAAAGATTTCATTCACGCGTAATGCTTCGGTTAGGAATACAGCTAGGTCAACATCCCTTATATAGAGGAATGTGACGTCTGCTGATGTCACTTGACAGTGACATCTAACAGAATTACAAAAACAACTGAAATAAGCAAACTACTGAGATGTTCTCAACAACTGATTACATCTCAGTAAATGCTAAGTACAATTACATAAACTACTGACTGATAACTACTGAAACACTAAACTACTGAAATATAAAATTACAAGTACTGAAAATTAAAACCATCACAACTACTGAAGTTAACAACTTCAGCTGTTGTGACAACTGCTGATCACTCTGGTCTTCAGTCTTTGTCTTCAGCACTTCATCTTCAGACTTTGTCTTCAGTTCTTTGCTTTTAGACTTTGTCTTCAGTTCTTTGCTTTCAGACTTTGTCTTCAGACCTTTGTAATCAGCTGATGTCTTCAGCTGATGTAACTATCTTCAGCAGTTGTAATTCTCTGTGGGACTTAGAGGTTTTTCTGATCAGGCTCATTGGTTTTTTTGGTCCAACAGTTTCAGCTGGAACAAGTACTCAAAGTGATTCTGATGATGACCAACTATTTGAGTTACCCAGACCTCTTCCAAGTTCTCCAAGAGTTGCTGAAAATCAAGCTCCCACAATTGGCAGATCTGATAGCATAACTATCTCAAGAACTAGCAGAGCTTCAAAAACTTGTCAACAAAGTGAGCCTCAAAACTCATTCGATGACAATGCACAACACAAAGCTAATGGAAGTAGCATTTTGAAGGAACATGCAACTGTTAATGCTACTTCACAGGCAAATGATAATGATGATGTTTCTCCCTCATTCATTCAGTCCTCATTGAATGAATGTGAAACATCAGCAGGGCCAAGTGTTCAAAACCCTAAGCAAAACGTTTCCAATTTGGATCTATCCATGCAATTGGATGTGATCCCTAGGCTTAAGATTCACAACACTCACCCAACTGAGAACATCATTGGAGATGTCTCTGAAGGTGTGAGAACAAAGGAACAAACTCATAATGGGAATGTCTGCTTGTACTCATGCTTCCTATCTTAGATGGAGCCAAAGAAGATAGAAGAAGCCTTGAAAGATAGTATTTGGGTTGAATTAATGCAAGAGGAATTGCTTCAATTCAAGAGAAAAAAAGTTTGGAACCTATGTCCACTACCATCTGGTCAAGTACCCATTGGCACTAAGTGGGTATTCAGGAACAAGAGAGATGATAGAGGCTTGATTATCAAGAATAAGGCAAGACTGGTAGTTCAAGGATACACTCAAGAGGAGGAAATTGATTACACTGATGTCTTTGCACCTGTTGCAAGAATTCAGGCAGTGAGGATCTTTCTTGCTTATACGACATCCCAGAACTTTACAGTCTACCAGGTGGATGTCAAATGTGCTTTTCTATATGGGGATATAGATAAGGAAGTCTATGTGTGCCAGCCTCCAGGATTTGAAGGCCCACAACACCCCAACTATGTGTGCAAGCTGGATAAAGCTCTCTATGGGCTGCACCAGGCACCAAGGTTGTGGTATGAAACTTTGTCTTAGTTTCTCCTGAAGAATAGTTACACTAGAGGTACCATTGACAAGACTTTCTTCATAAGAAAGTCTAGGAAAGACATTCTGGTCGTACAAGTCTATGTTGATGACATCATATTTGGTTCCTCAAATGATCAAATGTGTAAAGACTTTGAGAGTATAATGAAGAAGAAGTTTGAAATAAGTTCCATGGGGAAATGGACTTTTTCCTTGGAATTCAGGTGAAACAGATGAAAGAAGTGTTCTTTATCAATCAAGCTAAATATGTCAAAGAAATTTTAAAGAGATTTGATATGAAAGATTGCAAGCCAGCAAAGACTCCTATACCCAGAAATCAGAATCTCTGTCCTGACTCTGAGGGGGAAGATACTGATCAACATCAGTATAGGGCAATTATTGGATCTCTGATGTATCTCACAACAATTAGACCTGGTATCATGTTTGCAACTTGCATTTGTGCAAGATATCAGGTTGCTCCAAAGGTGTCTCACCTAGTTGCTGCCAAGAGAATTATTAGATACCTCAAGGAGCACCTAACCTGGGTCTCTAGTATCCAAGGAACACCAACTTCAATCTCTATGGCTACACTGATAGTGCCTATGGTGGCTGTAACATTAGCAAGAAATCAACATCAGGAGGATGTCAATTTCTTTGTGGAAGGATCATCTCAACTGCTGAAGCTGAATACATTGCTGCTACTAGATGCTATGCTCAGTTGCTGTGGATTCAAAACCAGATGATAGACTATGGATTCAACTTCACGAGGACTCCTATCCACATTGACAACAAGAGTGCTATCTCGATTATATAAGAAAATCATGTCAAGCACTCCAAGACAAAGCACATTGACATCAGGTATCATTTCATTAGAGATATTCATGAGAAAAACCTGATTAAACTAGTCAAAGTTGACTCAAATGAACAATATGCTGATTTGTTCACCAAAGTATTTGATGAACAAAGATTTAAGTATCTTATTACGGCTATTGGGATGATAAACATTGATTATCCTATTTCACTTGAAAACATTTTCAAATTGTGTCTTGTCTTTGTCAATACAATCTAAGCCCTGTTACAAAAGGTTTTTCTTCAAAAAATTGCTAAGTACGAGTTCTTCCAAAGAGAAATTAACCCTCAGAAGATGTCGTATGTATCTTCCAAAGGAAAATTCCTCCAAGTTAATTTTATCTTCCGAAGAGTTTTTAGCCTCGGAAGAGTATTTGATGTTATATCAAATCTAATTCCGAAGCTTGAAAACTTCTTCACTCGGAAGACCTTCTTACTCTCGGAAGTAAATTTCTCTTAGGATAAATTTACCTTCGGAAGTAAGTTTGGCTTCAGAAGAAGATTACTCTCGGAATAGCTTTAATTCTCGGAAGAAAGCTTTACTGTGTAATGGAAATCTTTTGGGCCCCACTCTGTAAAAAGGTAAAGATTTTATTAATGATGTCAGAATATTTTAAATTGTTTAAACTTACCGCCCTTGTCACATCTTACCCCAAACCATCACTTCACCTTATCCATTTGCTATTTTCACCCATTTAAATACTTCCGACCCATTCCATTTCACAGCCCTAAGTTTCCTTTGTCTTCAATTTACCAAATTCAACCTCATCTCCTCTGTAACTTTCTCAATAATGGAACTAAACCTCAGCACAACCAGATCGCACTCCTTGACTCTTCCAAGGATGCTGACTTCTCTGAAATCATCCATTTTCTTACCTAGTCCACCTACTACACAACCTTAACTGTTAACCCTACCGTTTACTCAAACCAAATGGTTGAGTTTTGGGGGAATGGACAGATTGAAACTCTAAATGGAGTTAGGGTTATTAGGTCAAGCATTTGTGGCCAGGAATTGATCATATCTGAGCAAACCATCAGGGAGCATCTAGAGCTCCATGATGAGGGTTCTCCTACGGAATTCCCAAAATCAGACTTAGATGACACATATACCTAGATGTGATATGGTGGAGATGTAAGCAGGTCAACTGTATACAAGTTCAATTTCTCCTACAACTAGAAATTCATGCTTCACATAGTCCTTCACTGCTTGTCAAACAAGTATGGGGGATGGGATCAAATTCCCTATGAACTAGGATGCCTAGTTCACAGGTTGGGAAAAGGCCTCAGGTTCAACTAGGTTTGTGCTAACCAATCCCATGGGAAACCTTCAAAGGGAAGCATTCTACATGTATCTCAGGTTTATTTAGCACATAATCAATTGTGAGCTGGATCAGAGTAAGCTTGTCTGTGCAGCTGGTCTACCTATCCCTCACATGAGGCTGGCCATCTTCAAAGTGCTGAAGAGGATGTCCACCAACTTCACCGGAAGACAAACTGAGCTCCTTCCAGGTATGATTGAGCAAATAGCTCCTGGTGACATCCCTGTTAACCCCACAGGTGATGAACCCACACTAGCAATAACCACCTCAATGCCAAATCTTCCTTCCCACCCGATCAAAATTACATATCAGAGACGCTCCAAGCGAACCCTTGTTCAATCTCCTCTGTTTGAACAAGTTCCCCCTGTTCAATCCAAAAAGGCTAGAGTGGAAACAAGGGCTCCCACTCAGTCTGATGTCCCACCTTCCCAATACCATAAGCCCATAAGCCCTAAACCCAAGCTGTAAGCCCTCAGGGTGAGTCTCTATACTCTCCTGAGCAGCCAAAAAGGGACAGCCCAATGATAGGCTCAATGCCTTTAGACATTGATCAAGGTCCCGGGTCACTAGGCATAACTTACATATCTTTCACTGACCTTTTAATAGGTACTGATGAAGAAATCATGTCTCTTCAAGGCAATGATGTTGATCCATAACACCTATCTAAGGATCAACTGAGGTGAGTCCCACTGGTGTGGAGGTGACTCATGTAGATTCAGCTGCCACTACTGAAGGAGCCTCAATGATCCCTCAGGACAGTGGTAACATATCTGAGACCGAATCTATGGAAACCTTGCCTTTTGATGACTCTTAATGAGACATCATTAAACAAGGGAAACCAAGGCGCCAAGAAACCACAATTGGTGGTGAGGATGAACATACTAGGTATGTTACCTCATCTCCCTGTGATTCTTCTAAAGAAGATGAGGGAAGTATGTAACTCACAATTAGAGACCATCTTTCTGAAGTCTCAAACCTTGAATTCAGGGTTAAGACTTTAGAGGATAGGTCTGCTACTCAGCAACTTGAGATTGAAAATCTCAAGGCTCAACTAGCTGAGAAACAGACTGAGAGATCTGTTAGGCACGTACCAATAGAAGTCTATCTGACCTCTTCCTCTAGCTCATCAAGCACTCAAGATGTTTCTACCAAAATGGGGGAGAATGTTCAGAGTGACACACACATGGAGCAGCAAAGCTTGGCTCTTTCTACACTATCTTTAAGATATCCTGCTCAGCAATTAAATGTTTCCCTGAGCCTCCTCCTGTCATCCTTCAAGTGGACCCAAGGATGCTCATAGAGCTAAATAGGTTCCTAACCAGGTTCCTGATGGGCTCATCTCTTGAACAACCGAGTCCAGATGTTGCTGTGGCATACTTTGGAGCTGACGAGTTCTAGAGGTTGAATGCACTATCTACCACTGCCAAAGGAGTTGGTCAACCTAAGGTCCACATAGAACCCGAGATTGAATTCAAAGGGGATATGGGGACTGATGGCCCAACAACTGAAACAGTTGGGATAGATAGTGCAATCCCACAAACTTCCGAAGCTGAAGTCAAAGATGTGGAAGAAGTATTTCAAACTTCCGAAGCTGAGATCCAAGTTGCGGAAGGACTATATTCTCTGTCTGATGATCTAATTATCACAAATGCAATCCTTGAAATGGCATCTGAGGTAAATAGTGAAGACTTTCTCAGATTCCCTCTCACTCAAACACCATCATCACCACAAGCTCAAGTCACCACCCACCAACCTGAAACCTCTGCACAAGAACCTCCAAAGACTCAAGCTTCCGAAGACATTAAAGGCAAGAGGAAGCTGACTGCAGAAGAACTATTAAAGGAAGAAAGGTTGGAAAAGCTTAGAAGAAAAGGTAGACTCCCAACTGGGAAGCTATTAGCTGCAAGTAGCAAAGCAGCTGTAGCCAACCAGCAGGCTATCAACAACCAAATGAGGGTGGAAACTATTGACAAGCTTGTCAATCTAGGTGCAGCAAGTGAAGATGTTCTCCTCCTACCACTTGAGGAGTTGGTGGAGTTAGAAAAGGCAACCCTGCTACGGAAAGAACAAGAAGAAGCAGCAAGGTTGGCCTTAGAGGAGGAAGAACAGAGAAAGAAAGAGGAAGCTGAGCAACAGCTAAGGAATGAAAGGGTAGCTTTTCTAAGCTCTAGGGGATTCTCTCTTGAGGAACTGGCTCCTCATGATAATAACACGATCTTGTGGCTTTTCAACAAAGAACAAGATCATATGAACTAAGAGGGAAAGAGAGCTTCCAGGGAAAAGCTGAAAGAGAAGAAGAAGAAAGAGGAAGAAGCTCAACTTAAAGCTGTCAAGAAGATAGAAGACAAAGCCTGGATGAAGGATTATCTCAGTGCTCATGGCTTCTCTGGCAGGAAGTTGGCCCCATGTCTGAGAAGACCCTACAACGACATGTTAATGACATCAAGGCTAACATTCGCTCAGGAAGAAGGAAGGAGGTGTATAGAAGAGTACATGCGATGACTTCTGAACCTGCACCAGAACCACAACCTCAACCTAACTAATACCTTTTCCTTTTCCATCAAAACCGAGTCAACCACTAGGCCATACACTCCTGAACCCACACCATCAGCCATACCCTCTTCCTCACCCATTCCATCATAACAACCACCATAACTACCCATCCTTAAACCCAAAACACTCCCCAGAACCCAATCATCATCTACCCAACAACCACCCAAGTCATCCTCTCAATCATCCACACCTCTTTCCTTAGAAAAATTCAAGGAGATCAAGAGGAAGCTCATCAACTATACCACTCTAAGTGATATCTCTTGTGAGGAGGGGTCCATCAAACTAACCTTCACTGATGGCTCCTCATGTTCCCTCACAAGAGAACAATTCCTTGATTTGCCTAGAGGAACACTGGACCAAGCACTTAGACTTTTGGTAACCAACTTAGACTCTCTTAAGGAAGAAGAGAAGTTGCTAAGAAGAAAATTGGTGACTCTACAAGACACTAGGAAGGGTGACAAGTTACCATCTCAACCCCTTCTTTCTAGAAAGAAAATAGTCCAGTGGAGGTTCAAAGACTATTCTCACAACTTTGTTGTGGAAAGAGAGAATGGTGAAATCAACAGGCTCAATGCCTCTTCTCTGCTACACTTAAGCAGATTTGACATTGCTGAGTTAGCAGATAAGTCGTTCTCCAATCCCTCCAACTCTGAGGTAGCTACTCATATTAGAAATCATCTAAGCAGTCTTCATCTGGCTGAACTGACTACAAGGGCCAAGGTTGAAGAAGGGTTGAAGCTGGGAGAGAAGGAAGAAAAGAAAGGGTCAACCAGCAAAGGCAAAGCCTTCTTACAAATGGTTGAAGGCCCTGAATTGGAACCTATAGTTTGATGGGAGTATGACTACAACTCCCATCAACTAACTCTCTTCATAGGGACATAGCAAAGGGTGCATATCATTCAAAGTAATTGACAGGATCTTCTGTCTACGATTGATTTGTACAAACATCTTAGCACCACATCGGGAAAGAACAAGGAGTATATTCTCTCTTCGGTGCTGAAAGTTTTGAGAAGCAGAAACAAGTGAAGTTTTGGTAGCATCAGCCTAGGGGAGTTTGTTGGATCAAGTAAGGCTGGTGCAATAAAAATAAACACTGAGACAATTTTGGTGCAACTGATGAAGAGCTTCCGAAGGCAAAAGCTGAGCTTCCGAAGGCAAAAGATAAGCTTCCGAAGGTCAAGGCCGAAAGAGCTTCCGAAGAGGAACTCTAACTTCCGAAGACAAAGTCTTCCTTCTTCCGAAGTTCAAAACTCAGAAGAATTCAAGACAATGACTTTCAAAGCATGAAGTCCTGAAGATCAACTCAAGCATTAGAAGAAGTAGCCTCTTCCGAAGTATAAGTGGCTTCGGAAGAACATATTCTTCCGAAGCCAGTTAACCTTCAGAAGAACCTACTATGAACCAGTGGACATAAGTATGGTCCCTCTGACACACCGCTGCAAGCAATCAGATTAGTTGGTAAAGATTATTAACATGTAAAAATCCACACAAACAATCACATTGACAACAACACTACCATCTCAATTACCAAAAAATACAAAGCACATTCACATCCAGTATCATTTCATCAAAGATTGTGTAGAAAAGAAAATTATTAAATTAATTAAGGTCCATACAAATGAACAATATGCAGACCTATAATCTTTTGATGAATCTAGATTTAAATTTCTTATGTCTACTATTGGGATGATTAACTTTAAATAATTAAATGATTTAAATAAATGATATTTGAAAATCTTGTAATTAATTACTTTTATTGATAAAATGGGAAAACTGCATATCAGCTAAAATTTGCAAATCAGCAGATAAATAGGTATCTACCGAATATCAGCAAATATCTAGGTATCTACTGAATTAAGCAAGTTAGTAGATAACTAGGTAAAGCAGGTATCTGCTGAATGGGAAGATTCGGTAGATAAGATGAATTCAGCACATGCTTTGAAAAAGATCCGGTAGGTCCCACTTATACATTCCGATACATGGCGGCATTAGATTATTTAACTGAAAAGACTGTTTTATCATCTCCTGCCGTCAAAGTTAATTATTACAATGGTTAAACAATTTAAAATCGAAGGTTTCCCACTATTTTCATCTTCAATCTTCCTCACAAAGTAACCCGCGAACCTTCAATCTCTCCAAGTCTACCAAAATCCACTAGCTTTCAATGGCCGCTCAAATCCTAGAATTTCGTCCAAATCACAATACCAATGCATCACTTCCATAAGTAATGAAGTGTATGATCCTGCTCTCAAATTTCTAAAGAATAGCAATTATTTCTTTGCTATCACCATAGACCCAGTGATATGTGAATTGCACATAAGGGAATTCTGGACAACCTACTCCATACAAAGAGAACATGGAGTGAAGGTTCTCATAGCAACAATGCAAAGGATGAAGATCATTATATCCTATGCCAAAATTCATCAATATTTAAAGTTGAATGATGCGGATGACGCATCTTCTTTCTCCAAAAAAAGTGGTCAGTGCCGCCTTCAAGGAGATGGGATATGAAGTACCCCTTCCGACATCCACCTCATCCAAATCTCTGGTATATCATAACTAGAAAATTATCCTTTATATCTTCCTGCACTATCTGTCTAATAAGTTGGGAGTATGTGATCAGGTACTATTATGTAAGGATTACACTCAGAGGCTGATGCAAACAAAGAGCTCTTAACATGCAACATTGAAGTACAAGGAAGTTACTTCGGAATATTTTATACAACTCAGTGAATTATGCTAAGTATAAAATCTTCAGAAGCCAAAAGTCCAAATCTTCCGAAGCCAAATAGGTAGTCTTCTGAAGATTTAAAGGCAAATTCTTCCGAAGCTAAAGACTAATTTCTTCCAAATACAGAGAATACATGCTTTCTTTGATCACCTTTTGACGAAAGTTGAACTACTTTACGCTGCCATCTCTGAAGACTCACCAATTTAGATAAGTTGGTGAAAAGGTACAAACTTTTGTCAACTGTAGATTAAAGTCTTTTGTCTATAACTTTCTACTCTTGTACTTTTCTTCTTTTTGTCATATATTAGGATGTGAGCTATGGCATGTCATAGTCACAAATCAAAAGGCAATTTGCCTTTTGACTTTACATTGATTTTGTTGTCTAGATTAGTGTTTCCAGTCGGCATTCAAAGTATAGCCGGCCGTAGGATGTAGTATAAAGTGTCTCAAGTACTTGTCTTTCTAAGTATGCTTTGTAACACTTGTAAAAGAACTTGAGAGCAATATACATCATTCTTGAATATCAATATTATCTTGTTCTTGTTCTTTCTCATATTTACTTATATTCTTAGTATCATTAATATAAAACTGATTCTCTAATTGATCTGTTAAGTGTCCAAAGTCTCTTCTCATAGTGAAACTATCGCATGGACCCCATCAACGGTCCTGCACATTGGAAAATTTAAGTTTTTAATGTACCCTAGATTCTTATAAGTAATATTACAAGAAGAATTAGGGGATAAACTAAAACTTAGTGTAGTTGTTCATGCTCTAGGGAATTTAAAAAAAAACAATATTTTCAAAGTTCAGAGCAACTCCAAATCATTTTTAGGGAAGGTGACTCCCTTATTTGAACACATGCTTGAGGTCATTGAGCCTTAGGGTGATAGCATGGTACACCAACCATTGCTGATCCCACACCCTCCACTTCAAAGCTAAAATCACTCAAACATAAGCGAACCCCTGAAGCTTCTACTGAGAAGATGCAGGCTCCCAAATCACCCTCTCTCAAAACAGAAAGACTGGAAACCAGGATCCTAGTCAAGTCAAAGTTGTCAGCCACACCTAAGTAAAGCTGAAAGATGAAGGTTTCTCTTCCTTTTTCTAAGCAGACCTATACCCAACTTGCAAGCTCTTAATTGGAGTCCTAACACTCCATTAAGAAAACCAAAAGGGATACCCATATAATTGAGACAATCTCTAAGGAAGAAGTCTCATTAGGATCTGGTTCACATCCCAGGCCAATAGACACATCTCCATTTTCTCCATTACACATGTCTACCACACAGGATGAAGATGTTCTTGTGTCATAGCAGCATGAACCACTGTCTCCCACTTCCCATATAACGCAGATAGTGCAGACTGATGTCTTTACAACAACAACTGACACACATCCTTTATCCCAAGAGATTGATCCTAAGGAAGAAAGAATCAATGTGGACAAGGCTGTCTCTAATGCTGATCCATCAATTGATCAGCAAGACAAAGACATAATTATTAAGACCTCAAACACGACAACTCACCCTGGGGATGTCTCCTTGGAGTCATTCCTTTAGGAGAGAAATCCAGGGCACCATGAAACCATATCTAGTGGCGAGGGTGCAGAGGCTAGGCCTAGTACCTCATCTCCCAAAGATTCCACACTTGTGGATGAGAGAAGAATGCAACTGATAGATGAATTAATAGCCCAAAACCTTAATCTTGCACCGATACTAGCACTCTTACAAGAAGAAAATGCAAGACTTCATGGTTATGCTAAAAAAGCATAAGTTCTTGAATTTAAGAATTGTCTGTTGAAAGCTTCGGCAATAGAGTATCTGAGTTGGAAACTCAGCTCAGAACTCTACACCAACAAGCTGTAAGAGTTGTCATCTTTTAATAACAACTTACAACTATTCAGCAAGCTGCTGCGAAGGCAATGGATCTTAAGAACATAGTTGAACACCTACAAGAGAACTTTGACCTTTAAAAATCCATCATCCTGAGCCTTCAACCTTCAGCGCCACAAAAACCTTTGGATGTGCCTTCTTCCGTCACTCTGATGTCATCCGGAATCTCAAATGATCCTATAAAAAAGATGATCCTAAAGAAGCTAAAGATATTCTTCAAAGATTGGCTACTCAAGTCATTCAAGCAACTTAACCAATCTCCTTCTCTTCATAATGGGCCGACTAGTATGAGCTTTTATTAGAAGCTGAAGTCAACTTGAATAACCTTCTTGATAAATATGGCTATGATAATGAAGAGGAGAAAGAAATTGAGACTAGGATGGTAATGAAGAGGATGAAACAAAAGTTTCTACCTGGGAAGAGCAAGATGGCCATTATAAAGAAATCTAGCAATTCTTCTTCACCCTATCTAAAAAGAAAAGGAACTGATGAGGAATAATCATAGATAGAGATAGTGCTTGGACTTGAAGCTTCTCCTAAGTCATCTGCTGAAAGCAAAAGTTTGAAAAAATAGTGTTATTGTTTTATTACCTAAAGTAGTTAATTATACGTACTATCAATCATATTTTGCTCAAATATTATTCTATAATTTCTAAATAGTGATAAAAATTATTAGTTTAATATTTTCATACACGAGTTTTTAAACTAGTTAAATATATAATGATATGAGGATGTTGGTATAAACATTCTTAAACTGCCATTTAAATAGTTTTTTTTATAAATTACATGGAGAATGGTCTTGCCAAAGTTTCAAATTTGATTCTTATAGTTTAATATTTGTAAATATGATCCTTAACATTTTATTAATTTTTCATCCATCATCGCTAACTCAGTTACTTAACAATTAATGATATTAAAGTTGTCATGATAAACATTTTCCCCTAGGGATCATACATATAATTTATATTTAATAAATTACATATTTTGTACTTTAGTTTTATAGCAAATTTCAGATATTGTCCTTCAACTAAAAAAATTACACTTATGGTCCTTTACATTCAAAATTTTGTTACACGTTTAGTCCTTTCTACTAACGTCTGATTATTTTATTCAATAGTTTACATCACATGACTTGCACATAAGGGTAAATTTGTCTTTTTTCCCTTATTAAAAAAATACATAAATTAAAACCCAACCCACGCACCCTACCCCATATCTCTCCCTCTCTAAATGAAAAACAACCCATTTGCATCCCCACAACCCTTCGTCACTGCCACTCCTCCACAACCTTCACTAACCCACTCCGGTCACAACTGACATCTCAATGCAATCATGTGCATCACCATAAAGCACCTCCATCACCCCCATCTAAATCACTATAAATGTAAGACCCCATTCCTGGGACGCTTACAGTTGGTCATGCATCGCACATAAAACATACATTTACATTTGTACTTCATAAACATCGCAGCGGAACATTAAAATAAGCTTTCATTTCTATATAAATGCTTTTGCAAGTTAATGCAACATTCATTACCAAATAGTTTGTTCGCATTACAATGCAAAAACATTAATCAAAAGAATGTCATCCCAAAAGAGCTGAGTAGCTTCACGGTGCCATCCTCAGCAAACATTACCTGCCAACTGGAAAACATACAAAAAGTCAGCGTTGCTGAGTGAGTTCTAGTTTTATTATAAAACATACTTTATTTTCATATAAAACTATTCTTTATTTTTGCATGATCACACATCATACGTACGCATAGATAATAACATTATTATCTTCTTCATTCATTCATTCGTTCATTCGTTCCATATAACTTTACTTGCGCATCGGACATCATCCGTACCAATACCATGTGCTACACCCCGATCAGTCTTAGCTACCGGGCCGAAGTCAATAAATGAACAGCTAAACGTATGCCACGGTACTAGGGGTAACCGATTAGTCATAGCTACTGGGCCGAAGTCAATAAATGAACAGCTAAACGTATGCCACAGTACTAGGGGTAAGCGGTAGAGGTTCTACATTAATGGTCAATCACAAAGAAGGACCCATTATCCGATGCATGCAAGACGTTTTATTTTTTTCCACTTTACGTTACATAATACTTCATTTCATTCATCATAATACGTAAAGCCATAGGAAAGATAATATACATCATACTAAGTGTTGATGCATGTATGTCCCTAGATCATGATTTGTAATGTAATAGATCTTGTTTGTCTGACTATGATGTAATATGAATTGATTAATGAAATGATATGGATTGTTTGTGATTTGTAATGTCTAATATTTCTTTAATGAGTCGATATTGAATTGATTAAATTGGGTTTATGATTGTTTGAATGGTTACACATCAAGTTACATTAATTAAAACATTCAAACTTAACTTAATGAAGTTCTCATGCGAATGGCCCATGCGAATGGACCACACGCATGAATAACTTCATACGATTGACTCAGTCGCACGACTGAACCAGGAGACTGGATCAGTCGTATGATTGACACATAAGATTGGCTCAGTCGCACGACTGAACACTCAGTCGTGCGGATGAATCAACCGCATGGTTCAATCACACGACTGAACCATACTTATGGTCTAGTCGCACGAATGAACATACTACTAACCTATAAATAGACCATTCGTGGAAAAACGTAAGCATTCATACCATTACGACTCCAGACGTACCCTAGCCGTCCAGAAGCCTCCCAAATCGTTCTCCAAGTTCACAGAACACATTAGATCGATTCCTAATCGACTTCTAACGTTAGATTCAATTCTTGATTGATTCTTCGTGTGTTCTCACTGATTGGATCGCCAATCAAATAGGATTCCGTACTATTTGATCTGGTTTACACGCTAATCACTAAGTATTTCGTTCAAATACCAGGTCCTAACAAGTGGTATCAGAGCTTTGGCTCTTGATTACGTGTGATTCAATCAAGATTGCATAAAAGTTTGTGTTTTTGCACTAAAAACGCAATCTTTGGTGTCAAAAGTGATCTTGGACGTTCCGTGCTCATCAAAGTTTGGTTTCTACGGACTTAGGTGATTAGACATTGCGAAAGTTTGAATTTTTACGGCTGAAACACGTCAAACCTAGAAAATTTCGCAAAACAGCAGCTTCAGTCGCACGAGTGACCCATTCGCACGACTGGACTCCATTCGCACTGCCCATTCGCACAATTGGACCTAGTCGCACCTTCATACGTCCGATTGAACCGTTCGTTCGCACAGCTCATACGCATCAGATTCATTCGCACGACTGAACCAATCGCTCAGTTCAGCCGCACGATTGAACCAGTCGCAGAGTTCATACGCACGACTAGACCATTCGCATCCTTCAATCACATCAGTGAAAGTTTGTTTGATTAGACTTAAAGTTATTCGCCATGGAAGATCAGATGTCAGCCTTTACTGCTGGGAAGGACTCTAGGATACAGAATCTGCTGTTGCTTGAGAGTGAGGTGGGTAATCATAATAAGCCACCAAAGCTCTTGACGTTGGATGAGTTTCCCCACTGGAAACAACGTTTTGAGATCTACCTCAATGGAGTGGATCCGAATCTGTGGGAAGCCATCGAGATTGGATATAGTACACCACCGTGGGAGCTGATGGAGTTAAGCTAACGTTAGGAGGGATGACGGACGCGCAAAAGTTAAGTAAATGCAGAGAAAAGAGTTTATGCATTGATTACACAATCTATCCCCAAGATATATTCCACCAGTACTCAAGAATAAAAGCAGTCCAAGAAACTGTGGGATGAGCTAGAGAAGAGGTACGACGGGATGCTTCGTTGAAGGCAATCAAGGCCAAGGATTAAAGAAGGAATTCAATAACTTCTCATCGATTGGTAACGAGAGTATAGACGACGTCATAGATAGATTCTGCCATTTGATAAGCGAACTGCATAAACATGGGGTAGAAACTACCATGGAAGAGAAAGTTAGTAACTTTGCAGACGGATTGCCTAAAAGTGGGCTTCATTCGTGTCCAACCTGAGACAGAATGGAATGCTTGCTGTTGATGCATGTATGTCCCTAGATCATGATTTGTAATGTAATGATCTTGTCTGTCTGATTATGATGTAATTTGTATTGTTTAATGAAATGACATGAATTGGTTGTTACTTGTGATGTTTAATATTTCATTAATGAGTCGTGATTGAATTGATTAGGTTTATGATTGTTTGAATGGTTAGACATTATGTTATATTAATTAAAACATTCAAACTTAACTTAATGAAGTTCTCATACGAATGGCCCTTGCGAATGGACCACACGCATGAATAACATCATACGATTGACATCAGTCGTATGATTGACACATAAGATTGACTCAATCGCACGACTGAACACTCAGTCGTGCGTATGAATCAACCGCATGGTTCAATCGCACGACTGAACCATACTTATGGCCCAGTCGCACGATTGAACAATACTAACCTATAAATAGACCCAATTCGTGGAAAACGTAAGCATTCATCCCATTACGATTCCAGACGTACCCTAGCCGTCAGAGACCTCCCAAATCGTTCTCCAAGTTCACAGAACACATTAGATCGATTGCTAATCGATTTCTAACGTTGGATTCAATTCTTGATTGATTCTTCGTGTGTTCTCACTGATTGGATCGCCAATCAAATAGGATTCCGCACTATTTGAGTTGGTTTTACACGCTAATCACTAGGTATTTCGTTCAAATACCAGGTCCTAACAAGTGGTATCAGAGCTTTGGCTCTTGATTACGTGTTGATTCAATCAAGATTGCATAAAAGTTTGTGTTTTTGCACTAAAAACGCAATCTTTGGCATCAAAAGTGATCTTGGACGTTCCCTGCTCATCGAAGTTTGGTTTCTGCAGACTTAGGCGATTAGAACTTGTGAAATTTCGAATTTTTACGGCTGAAACCCGTAAACCTAGAAATTTTCGCAAAACAGCAGCTTCAGTCGCACGAGTGACCCATTCGCACGACTGGACTCCATTCGCATTGCTCATACGCACGATTGGACCTAGTCGCACCCTCATTCGGCCGACTGAACCGTTCGTTCGCATAGCTCATACGCACCAGACTCTTCGCACGACTGAACCAATCGCCCAGTTCAGCCGCACGATTGAACCAGTCGCAGAGTTCATACGCACGATTAGACCATTCGCATCCTTCAGTCGCATCAGTGAAAGTTTGTTTGATTAGATTCTAAGTTATTAGCTATGGAAGATCAGATGTCAGCCTTTACTACTGGGAAGGACTCAAGGATACAGAACCTGCTGTTGCTTGAGAGTGAGGTGGGTAATCACAATAAACCACCAAAGCTTTTGACTTTAGATGAGTTTCCCCACTGGAAACAACGTTTTGAGATCTACCTTAATGGAGTAGATCCTAATCTGTGGGAAGCCATTGAAATCGGTTATAGTACACCGGTGGGAGCTGATGGAGTTAAGCTAACGTTAAGCGGGATGACAGACGCACAGAAAGTAAAGTACAATGCAGAGAAAAGGGTTTATGCATTGATTACTCAGTCTATCCCCAAAGACATATTCCACCAGTATTCAGAGAACAAGCAGTCCAAGAAACTGTGGGATGAGCTAGAGAAGAGATATGATGGGAATGCGTCATTGAAGGCTATCAAGGCAAAGGAGTTAAAGAAGGAATTCGATAACTTCTCATCTATTGGTAACGAGAGTTTAGACGAAGTCATAGACAGATTTTACCACTTGATGAGCAAACTGCATACACATGGAGTGGAAACGACCATGGAAGAGAAAGTGACAACTTCGCAGACGGATTGCCTGATAAGTGGGCTTCATTCGTGTCTAACCTTAGACAGAATGAAATGCTTATAAAGCTGGATATAAATGACTTCATTCTTAAGTTGCGAGAAGAAGCGCTAAGGATGAAGTATAGAGCTCAGAAGTCTTCGTACACACAAAATCCAGCTTTATATAACGCCACGCCTCAAGCTAAGACATCTGGAGCACCTCTCCAGACTGCATTTGTGTCTAGCTCGTCAGGTCCTTTACATGCTTCTCCTTCTGGATCAGACACGTCAGGGTCGTCATGTACCCACTATATTGGATCAGAAGCAAGTGCTACCAAACTGAAGACCGAGAACCTCGGTAATGTGACCGTAGAAGTAGCTCGAGAGCATATGGATCTTTTAGCTGCAATGGTTCATTCATATGATGGACTTGTTGCCGGAAAGATTGGAAACTGCCATCTGGCAGATGAGGACTACGAGCAGGTGGACGAAATGGAGCTTGAGAGGATGGATATAATGTGGGCTTTAGCTAGTGCTGTCCGAAGGGCGAAGAAGTTTGTTAAGAAGACTGGACAGAACTTGGTAGCTACTAAGGATACCACATTTGGCTTTGACAAGAGCAAAGTGACCTGCTTCAACTGTAGAGAGAAGGGGCACTTCAAGAGAGAATGTGTCAAGCCAAAGAAGACGGGTAATGGGAACCCATTCTCGTCCTTTACTCGCCAAGACAAGCAAGCCTCCAGTTCTACTTCATCAAACAAGGATCCAAAAGCCTTGACTGCTCATGATGATGAAGGACAGGATTGGAGTTTTAGGTTTGTCTCACCAGGAGAATCTAACATTGCCAGTGTTGAGGATATTGATGATGATTCTGCGAGTGAAGGTGATCTAGCAGTTGAGATAGCAATGTCACATAGTGAAGAAACAACTGCAGCCCGAGGTCAGTTACAAGCCAAAGGAGGAGACTTCCACAACAGAGACAGAAAAGTCAGAATCACCAGAACCAGAGACATCTGATGCTGCGTTGATGGCTAACTCTTCTGAACCAACACAGGTAAGTACACTGACCAAATGTTTAATAATCATGCTTGTTCTGATTGTGATACTTTTAGGAATAGCATAGATGACAAATTTGCTAGGTTATTAGATCATAATGATAACTTAGTAAAAGATTTACAACTGTGCACTGAGGCTAATAGAGTTCTAAAACAAAATGAGCATAGTTATAAAGAAAAGATAGACCTATTGACTAAACAGCTTAGGGAAACCGAAGTAGTTGCCTTTAACCAAGCAAATGACATTAGGTACTATCTAAACTCCCTAGAGGACACTAAGAAGCAAAAGGCAGTTCTAGAAGTAGAAGTTAATTCATTAAAACAGAAACTGCATAGTTGGACTAGTTCTTCACACATAGTTCAACACTTAGTGAGAGAAAGGAATAACGGGGAGGGATTAGGCTACAAAGTGGTTCACCACCACCACCTGAGACCTTGATGAACACTAAGTCTAGACCAGTAAATAATAACCCCATCAAGGATCATGTGGTGACTACTCCTCTTGTTACTGATCCAGACACATCATGTTCATCTACTGAATCTGGAAAGAAACAAAAGGAGGCCACTTCAAAGGCAAAGGGTAATTTGCCTTGTGTTAATCTGGAAAATGAATTTGAAAAAGTTAACTTAAAGTCAGGGTCAAACAGAGTCAAATCAGAACCTAAAAGGACTTCAAACCTTAATTTTTCACATGCTTCAAGTCAAAAACCAGTTAACCAAAAAGTGGAACATATTAAACAGGTTAAAACAGTTAATTTTGTTAAACCAGAGAAAACATCAAACATACAAGAGTCAAAACCTAAAGTGATTGATGTTACTAGAGTGTCACGCACTTCTCCACAAAGAAAGTCTCATAAAGTTGATAGCAGGTCATGCTACAACTGTGGAGAATGTGGACACATTGCTTCCTATTGTCCTTTCTATCAAACACCTAGGAAGAAGATTGATCTTCAGGACTCTAGACCTAGGTCTTCTAAGAGGAGTTCTTTGACTCCACCTAGAAGATCTAGTGAACCTAAAGTCCAACCTGTAAGCCAGACGACTGTTTATCATAAACAGGCATTGCACAAATCTGGCTTATGGAAAGAAAAGTCAGCCTACGTGTCTGATACTGATGACAAGAAGGAACCTGAGCTACCCTCACCCTCTAAGGGTCAATGGGTGGATTTTATGATGTGTGATGCCTCTGGGAAACCCAAGCCAGTAAAGCTTGGGTTCCTAACCTAAACTAATTCATTTACTTTGTATGTGCAGGGTGTTCGATACAGTGCTGAGACTAACACGTGGATTATAGACAGCGGAGCATCCAGGCACATGACAGGAAATAGAGCCCTTTTATCAAACGTCAAACAAATAAAAGGAGGGCATGTTTCCTTTGCAGGAAACAAGGGAGGCTACATCACAGCTCAGGGAGAAGTGGGAAATCAGAAAGTTAAGTTTGATAAGGTGAACTACGTTCAACAACTTCAGAATAACTTACTTTCTGTTTCCCAAATCTGTGATAAAGGATTTAAAGTCATCTTCGACAACAAGAAGTGTTACGTGCTGAAGAAAGACTACATGATCCCAGAGGACCAAGTTCTGATGACTGCTTCAAGATATAAAGACCTTTATGTCTTGGATCTGTCAACAGCTGCTACAACGGATCATGAGGTTCAGTGCTTTCTATCTAAAGCTACTGAGAAGGATTCAATCTCCTGGCATAGGAGAATGGGACACATTAGTCAAAGGAAGATGAATCATTTGATTCAGAAGGATTTAGTGAGAGGAGTAAATGTCAAGAACTTCCACTTCCTGACTTTTGTGTAGCTTGCAAGAAAGGCAAACAGACAAAGAAGTCTCATAAGGAAAAGAAAGTTCATTCAATAGAACTTCCTCTTGAACTTCTTCACATGGATCTGTTTGGTCCAGTCAGTACAAGGAGCATTGCAGGCGACTTGTACTGTTTTGTGGTCACTGATGACTACTCAAGGTTCACTTGGGTAATGTTTCTGAAATCCAAATCAGAAACATTTGAGTCATTCAAGGAATTAGTAACCACACTGGAATCTCTCTACAAGCTAAAAGTTAGACAAGTACGCTCAGACAACGGGACAGAATTCAAGAATCAATGGATGGAGGCATACTGCAAGGAAAAGGGAATTGTGCATCAATTCACTTCTGCCTACACGCCTCAGATGAATGGTGTTGCTGAGAGGAAGAACAGAAGCTTGATAGAGACTGCACGGACTATGCTGGCGGACTCGAAACTGCCTATCCAATTCTGGAATGAGGCAGTGGCAAATGCATGTTATACACTAATCGAGTCCTAATAGTCAAGCGCCACGGAAAGACATGTTATGAGCTACTACAAAGATGCAAACCGAATTTGGAGTATCTTGAACCTTTTGGCGCGCCGTGTACACTTCTGAAGAAGACACAAGAAGGCAAATTCAGCGAGAAGGCAGATGAAGGAATTTTTCTAGGATACAACATACCGAACAAGCGAGTTTACAATAACTCAACGGGTCTTGTAGAAGTGTGGTGTAATGTCGACGTTCAGAGATATACCACACCACCTACAGGCAAAGGACCTGCATACTTCTTCGATTATGATGGATTCTTCAAGTCCTTCAACATCCCTCTCTCTCCCTCGGATGATGAGTTAGCTACTAGGATGATGTATGATATTCTAAATACACCATCTAGCACACAGGGAGAATCATCTACTCAGTCAGGGGGAGTAGTCGATGACAGTGACTCCTCCTCTGAAGATGAAACTGAAGCAGATGACCAGAACAGTCAGGAGGAAACAGGTTCCAGTTCCTGAAAGTCCACAAGCATCTACAAGTGATGCACCTTCGACTTCGGAACCTCAAACTCCATCTACCTCAGATGCAGAACCAAATGTTCATAATCTCGGTTCTGAGGTGGCTGTTCCTACTACTCCAGGATCACGACTAAACGTCTATCATCCCCTTGACAATGTTATTGGGGATGTCAGATCAGGAGTACAAACCCGAAATCAGCTATACTCAGCTGATTACGCCTCAGTTATGGAGAAAGGTTACATTCATGATGGTGCTTATCGATGTTTTGTTTCGCAGGTTGAGCCAAAATATGTCAGTGAAGCACTAAATGATGAGGCGTGGGTGAGTGCCATGCAAGAAGAACTTCTGCAGTTCAAGAAGTTAGGTGTATGGACTCTGGTTGATAGACCTAAAGGTGCTAAAGTCATTGGCACCAAATGGGTACTAAAATGCAAGAAGGATGACCAAGGAGTCATTATCAGGAACAAAGCTCGACTGGTGGTTCAAGGTTTTCGCCAAGTCGAGGGGATTGACTATAATGAGGTGTTTGCACCCGTGGCAAGGATGGAAGCTATTCGTATCTTCCTTGCCTATGCATCGTACATGAAGATTAAAGTCTACCAATTAGATGTGAAGAGTGCATTCCTTCATGGGGAAATCAGGGAAACAGTCTATGTAAGTCAACCCGAGGGATTTGAAGATCCTTATCATCGGGATAGAGTTTACAAGCTCGACAAAGCTTTAATGGGCTTCATCAAGCTCCTCGAGCTTGGTATGAGAAACTCTCGACTCATCTTGTGAAACACGGCTTTCGCAGGGGAGTCATTGACTGTACACTGTTTATTAAAGAAAAGATGGCGACCTACTGCTTGTACAGATATATGTTGATGACATAATCTTCGGGTCAAAGAACGAAGAGTTATGCAAAGAGTTTGAAGCAGTGATGAAGAAAGAGTTTGAGATGAGTGCTATGGGGGAGATGAAGTTCTTTCTCGGTTACAGGTGGATCAACACCTAATGGGATCTTTCTACATCAGACCAAGTATGTAGGAGACATTCTCAGTCGCTTTGACATGGAGAATGCTTCTGCTGCTGGGACTCCACTTGCTACGAATCACGATATAGCACCTGATGAAATGGAGATCTTGTAGATGCCACTATGTACCGAGGAATGATTGGATCCCTCATGTATCTCACTGCCTCAAGACCTGATATTATGTATGCTACATGTCTATGTTCTAGATATCAGGCTAAACCAAAGGTCAACCATCTGATCGGGGTCAAGAGGATTTTTCGTTATCTGAAGGGTACACCCACACTTGGATTGTGGTATCCTCATGATGATGACTTTGAGCTTACCGCGTATAGTGACTCAGATTACGGGGGCTGCAAGATGAACTACAAGTCTACATCAGCGGGGTGTCATTCTTTGGGAGAAGATTAGTTACCTGGCAGTGTAAGAAGCAGACATCGGTTGCATTGTCACCTGTGAAGCTGAGTATGTTGCTGCTGCAAGTTGTTGTTCACAATCATCTGGATTCAACAGCAAATGCGGGATTACAGTTTAAAGTTTTCTTCTACTCCTATTTTTGTTGATAACTCTGCTGCAATTGCAATAACTAAAAATCCGGTCCACATCCAAAGACCAAACACATCGGTATTAAATACCATTTTATAAGAGACTGTTTTGAAAAGAACTTAATTGATGTGGTAAAAATTAATACTGATTTTCAACGCGCTGACCTCTATACTAAAGCCTTTGATAACCACGTTTTCAATATTTGCTAGAGGTCAACGGAGTTAAAAAGAAAAGTGAGGTAATTCCTGATGATGATAATGTGTAGTCCGATATAGTTTTGTTAAAGGTGTAATTAAAATTTTATTTTTTTTATTTGTTTTCTATTTCGTCTGTTATATTTAAACTCATGTTATTTTGCTGTTTATTAAAATCCTAAAATAATTAAACCAGAAATGATTTTAGTATTTTAGGGGGAGAATATGTCAGCAAGTTAACATTAAAAAAAAAAAATTGAGGAGAAGGAGTAACTAGCTGAAATAAGGTAGATTGTGTCTGTGATACCGATTCAATACCTTTGAAAATGATAGTACACAGGAACAAATCAAGAGGGACTTTAAAAATTAAGTTTGAAAAGATGCAAAAGTTCAAAGTATAAGTCTGTGTAGTCTAAGCAATATAAAAAGAAAGGAAGATAGAGAAAACTGGCACTCCTAAGGTGACACAAAGAAAGTAGACTTAGAGGCTGCTAGACCACAAATGATATGTTGGTAGATTCAACACAATAGATAATTAGACCTGATGGTGATCTCAAGATCAAACTAAGTTGTTCAACTAACTGTGGGCTTCCATCTTATCACTGGTTTGTTGGGTTTGTTGTACCAAAACAATGTCGTTTAAAACCATTTTAAACATGAAAACGCAGCGGAATATGAACTTAATATCCTATTCAATAATCTGAAAATTAAAGTTCATAATATTATTTTAACAAACCCAAAGACATAGGATCATATGTATGTGAATAAACTAGTTATCAACAAGCTAAAACAACCAAAACAACATCAACAAACTACCTTTATGGGCGATTTGAAGAACCGACATTAGAGCTGCTGGAAATCACGTTTTGTTGAAGAAGTGGCTGTCCTTGGATGGCCAAAACACCAAGGATAGGTGTCGTCAAGTGTACATACCCACAAGCCTTCAAGAAACACCATATTTGCTAGGATTTGACACCAAAAATCGCATCAAAACCCTGCTGAAAAACCTTTTTCAGCCGTGAACATCAAGAAGATGTCAAAGGCTTTGTTCCAGCCGTATGACTTCTCTTCCATAAGAGAAATACGAGTTCTTGTGCGATTTCATGTGAGAAAGAGGAGGAGATCAGATGTGTGTATGTTCATCAAGAGTTTCTTGTTTCAAAACAAGAAAAAAAGGAGAGAGGGGAGAGGCCTTGCGGCCGAAAATCATACAACCCTTATTAGGGTTTTCCCCTTTTTTAGACTCCTTTAATTTGACTAAACTTATAAATTACATAATTAACCTTTAATTATATAAAATATGCACACACACACTTTTATTATTTGATGTTGCTTGATTAATTTAAACAACATAACAAATAATATCCATGAACAAAATATCCTCATAATTTGTTCATTCTCACATATAATTTATTTAGAAAACCCATTTTCTAAATTGGTGTAATTATTTAATTGCATGATCATATCATCATTTAAATATTAATTGGTGTTTGCTAAGCTTGTTATTGGGTATGACCCGACTTGGATCACAACGTACTAACCACATCAATGTTCTATGTGTCTTGGGCATACAGAATCCAACAATCTCCCACTTGCACAAGATACATAGAAGATTGATGCAAGCAGTAAATACCGCCTAACAACGGTTTACTACCCTTAATACGCGTGACTTAAAGCCATTCAATAACATCATCCCCTTCAAGTATCCAACTTGAAATGATTTAGGTGAATCAATCATCTATCCTTTTGTTACAGATGTCATGTTAAATCCAAGGACATAGAATGATCATTCCTTGTTGATTTAACTTAATCAGGCCTTAGACATCATGCTCTCAACGAATAAGAGGAACAAATTCCATCTTGACTACATACGTTTCTCACAATCACCTTATGTTGCCCTAAACATAGCCTTATGTACTGACCATTATTTCAGAGCAGTGAAGAACTAGCTCAAGGTATAACACTTGGTGAATATCAAAACCCAATATGTATCTCAGGTCAGAGGATACCAAATGACATTCGCCTTTACTCAAATTTACTTATGATCAATCTAGAAGATCCCATGTAGTAAAATTGAGATGCGGGTCAGTCCAATATTTGCATCCCACAAATATCTATGAACCTTGGTAGCAACCAATTGCTCTATATTCATACCTTATGAATATCTACCAATCCATGTTCATAATAGTCTCATATTCATATTTGTTCCACACATATGACCGACTACGGACATTTAGAATAATAAACATATTCATGGATGTAAACATGCTAAAGGGAACACGACTCAAAAGGTCAAAATTACAATTGTTCCATACATTAAATACTAAACAGATCAATTCCAATCACTAGAATATCGAAGTCCTAAGGCACAAGTATGACCCTCATACTTTGCCTTCGCAAGGAGCTTCGTGAGTGGATCCGTAATGTTTGATCTTTTATGAACTTTATGAATACATATCTTTACCCTTTTCAACTCCATCCCATATGATGTTGAATCTCCGCTCAAGGTGCTTAGTCTTTGATGAGTACGGGGTTCCTTGATTTGAGCAATCCCACCCACGTAATTACCAAAGATCTTTAGGGAGTCTTGAATGGTAGAGACCACCCTAGATAAGCAATGGACAAGCTTATCCATGCAGCTTCCAAAGCTGCCAATGAAGCGGCTATGTATTCGGATTTTAGACTGAATAATGCTACCGTGTCCTGCTTTGAACACTTCAAGGATACCACACCTCCATTCATAATGGAAGTACACCTGATTATGATCGAGAGTTGTATCGATCTGTTTTGGAAGTCCTCATCTGTGCAACCCTTTACACAGATTTTCACTTCAACAGATCCGTATATTAGAAACATATCCTTAGTCTTACTAAGGTGCATCAACATACTTTTAACAACCATTCAATGGTTATTTCTATGGTATCTACTTTGTCATACCTGATAAGCATGACTCGTCCGTTTTAGTGCATATCATGAGACAAATGACAGATCCTATAGCAGATGCGTATGGGATATCCTTCATTTGATTTTGCTCATCCTATGAGCTTGGACATTGAGACGTAGTCAACATGGTCTCTCTTTGAAAGGGTATCATACCTTTCTAAGAGATTTCCATCTTGAACCTTTTCAAGATTTTATATATGCACTTTGGTTTGACCCTATCAATCACCTCGATCTATCCTTATAGATCCTTATTCCAAAATATGGGTGATTTCAAAGAGATCCTTTTATGAAAAACATCTTCCAAGTAAGGTTTTAACACCTTCCAAGGTTGGAATATATTTTTCAAATAGCAGTGTGTCATCAGCATACACACTGAGAGTATACTTCTGCTCCCACTAGCTTTCATATATACACACCCTTTTGATGCTTGTTTCAATCCATAGATCTATCACTTTAACTTGTATACTTTATTGGGATGTCGCGGATCGACAAAACCTTCATGCTGAACTATGTGGACAGTCTCTACGAGATGTCCATTAAGGAAAGCGGTTTTGACATCCATTAGCCAAAACTCATATTCAAAATATGCAGTTATGGCACTTAACATCCTAATCGACCTTAGCATTGCCACGGGCGTAAGACTTTCATCATAATCAACCAATTGAGTTTGATGAAAACCTTATGCTATAAGTCTTGACTTATAAGTATTCAAGTCTCCATGTATATTTGTTTTCATCCAGAAAACCCACTTGTATCCAACCGATTTGGAGTTTAAGTGGAGGTTCAACCAATTGCCAAACTTGGTTGTTATACATGAATTGCATCCTTACGTTCATGGCCTCTAGCCATTTGTCCCAATCCAAATTGGACATAACATCTTGGTGTATGGTTAGCCTACAGGGTATAACCACATAGCATCCATTCATGAAATATCCTTATCTTTCAGATGGAATACTAACTCTACCAGATTTGTGAACGTTTTGTGTGTGTTGATCAACCTCTTGATCTTTATCAACAACCTCCTGCTGATTGCTAGTGTCAATCAAATGTGTATCGCCTTGTGGATTTTGATCCTTATCAAGTTCCACAGTTCTATACGTCATTCCTTCCATAAAGGACTTGGTTTCAAGAACCATAGACTTTGGAGCAATAAATACTTCTGATTCGTTGAGTCAAAGAAACGGTATCTTATACAGTATCTTTGGATTCTAAATGAATACACACTTTCTTTGTCCGGGTCATATTCATAATATGAGCCTTAGAGAGCGATGCGAAAACCCAAAATGATAAAGGTGGTAAGCTCATAGCCATAATAAATTGAACCATATCCAAATAGGGTTCAGTTTCTCCTTTATCAGAATGAAGAGCATAGATAATTATGAGGAGTTGATTTTCTACTTCATTATTGAAGATTTTGAACATTTCAAAAGCTTCATACTTATGTGTCATCAAGTGCACACAATAATAGCGACTGCAATCGTCGGTAACATTAATGAAGTATCTTTCACCAGTCTTAGACATTGTCTTAAAAGGATCATATGCATCCAAATGCATCATTCCTAGTTAGTCTTTGGTTCATACTTATCAAATGAAACATTGTCATTTGTTTCCAAAAGACCATTCTTTTGAAGTGTTTGAATCTAATTCTGGTTAATATGACCAAGGCGACAATGTCAAAGATAGTAATAACTTAAACCCATTTTAAGTTTCTTTATGCTAAATGTGTATCAATGAGTTATAATAGGATGATCTACCATGAACCAATTCATGGATGTCATTAAAAGGCATATCCTTAAAATGATATACATCATTCAAAACTCAATACCATTATTTACAAATTTTGAATCATGATCATATTGTTTTAAAAGGAAACATTAATCATGTTCCTAGTCAAACTAGGTGCATACAAAATGTTTTGAGAACAACTTCCAAACCATTTGAAGGTCTCAAAGAGTTTCCCTTCTTGAAGCGAACATTTCTTTTGAACCCTTTTGCAACAATTGCAAGTATGAGTCTCACATCCGGTATCCAATACCCATGTGATTGAAGAAATGGCTTTTAAAACAGCGTATGAATCATGGAATTGTATTTGAGGTTTGCCCAAAACCCTTCTTGTGTTTCAACTCCTTGAGATAGAAGGGACAATACCCTTTTTATAGTCCTATCTCTCCATACTCAAAGCATGGATCGTTCTCCGTTACCTTAGGCTTCATAAGCTTAGGTTTTGAGGTTTCGCTATAACCTTTGCTTTGACGTATTCCTTTCCTTTAGCAATAATTGCTTTAGGATCGGGATGGGCCACTTCTTATAGCCTCCTTTATTGATTGAGAGAATAGGTAGAACCTCTCTACTTATCCCCGCCTCGGTTGCTTTGAGCATTGCATGAGGTTCACCGATGCTCTTGTCCCATCCGTTCATATTACAGTTTTTTATGAATGTCTCAAACCTTTAGTTAGGCAATCAAGGATCAAATCCTTGGCCAACTACTTTGAGACAGGACAGCAAAGCATCTTGAGGCTATCAATATGGCCTTTTATCTTAAGATATATAAGATGATATCGATTGGGTCTTTTCATGTGACATGTATAAAGTGCTTGAACTGTTTCAAAGCAATCTTATTAAAGTTTGTGGAAGGAACATTTCCCTTTTAGATTAACATGTCATGTGCCCCATGAGGCTCCAAACCCTTTTGGAGTCTGGGAATCATATTCCCAACATGAGATCGGATGCTTGCACAGAATCCTAAGTGTGCTTAACTCAATCGTCAAAAGGCCATAACATCAACAGCGTGGGTTGGTGAGGTATGGGATCATCAAGGACATAGACCTTTACTCATTCTTGAGAACGATTCTCAAGTTTCAAAATGAGTCCATAAGATAATTATGGTTAGGACTATCCCTCTCGAGAATAGGTCACAGTGATAGGGAAGGGACGATCGGGGTGGTAGCATTATAGTTAGAGGTCATTATTACAAAATTGACAAAGTTCATATTAGTATTTCTCATAAATTTATTTTAATCGTTAATACCCTTAAATGTCTCATAGACAATTAACAATTAAATCTAGAATCCAACGTTACATTTAAATGATGGTTAGGTGACCTTTATCCCATTATTTAAATTAACAAGGTAGTCAACAGTTGACAATTGCAACCTATTGCAACTTCTAGTCTTATGGGATCGGTTAAACATCATATGTTTAGTTGGCATGTTTAATCCCATCAACACCATTGTACGCCATGCTTCGGTGACCCTAAGCACATGGTTTCCAATTCAAGTCGTCCTACTTACACACACGTGTGAGTTTTTACATATAAGCGGTTAGGTGACCTTTATCCCACAAGTATGTTAGACTCACCTCAAGGACACAAGTTCCCTACAAGTGGTTAGGTGACCTTTATCCCACAAGTAGTTCCCAAGTGATTCGAGTGTCGTGTAAAAGGATGGTGTTAGACTTGTTACCAAAGGGTTTTAAGTTTCCATTAATTTTAGACTTTGAAAACACTATGTACCTTGTAATTGCATGCTTTCAAATACATGGTACCCTATGGTTCTCTTTTAATAAAACCTCTTTTATTTTGAAATCATTAATCCTCTTAATAACCTTTTATTAATTACTTAATGATTTAGAACCATAAATTCAGCTTGTTATCATAATTTATTTAGATCGTTAAGCATATTCATATATCAAACAATCAACATAAAAACAAGCATAATCATACAAACATATGTGCATAACCATAGCCACTAAGTTGACTACACTTGTTTGCCATCACAAGTGTTGTCATAAGGTCTTTTCCTAAGGGTTCAACACAACACAAATGATGAGATCTCCAAAGACCCCCACTTGAACTTGCATCCAAATGCTTCAAGTCCATCCTTTGTGTCTTCCTTTTGTGCTTCCTTCCCGAGCATCTTCTTTTACAAAATATATACATCCTAATACATATTTTCTAGTAAAGGAAAAAATGCTCCTAATCTATTTATTACATTGCCAAATGAATAAATAAATTACAAACCAAAAGGAAACACAAAAGAAATTACTACAACCCATAAAGAAGAATACAATCACATGACAATTCCATAATCAACCACCCAAAACCCAAACAACCATGGTCAAGGCTATGTTACGCACTAAAATTATGTATCCATATACATCATACTAAGAACCAAAATGAACCCCATTGACCCTAAATTTTCAGCCAACATAAACCAAAAATCTAGGGTCTTTTGTCCAAACAAACACAATCAACCAAATTGATATCTTTCTTTCAAGGTTTAATCACTAGCATGTTTGATATAATCTTGAAAGATTGGGGTATCATCAAATCAATACAAAACAGCCCTAAAATTGGTTGTTAAACCTTATATAACCAATTATACAAGAACACATGAAACTAATCATCCACATAACCGGCTCTTGATGCCAATGTTGGGTTTGTTGTACCAAAACAATGTCGTTTAACCATTTTAAACATGAAAACGCAGCGGATATGAACTTAATATCCTATTCAATAATCTGAAAATTAAAGTTCATAATATTATTTTAACAAACCCAAAGACATAGGATCATATGTATGTGAATAAACTAGTTATCAACAAGCTAAAACAACCAAAACAACATCAACAAACTACCTTTATGGGCGATTTGAAGAACCGACATTAGAGCTGCTGGAAATCACGTTTTGTTGAAGAAGTGGCTGTCCTTGGATGGCCAAAACACCAAGGATAGGTGTCCTCAAGTGTACATACCCACAAGCCTTCAAGAAACACCATATTTGCTAGGATTTGACACCAAAAATCGCATCAAAACCCTGCTGAAAAACCTTTTTCAGCCGTGAAACATCAAGAAGATGTCAAGGCTTTGTTCCAGCCGTATGACTTCTCTTCCATAAGAGAAATACGAGTTCTTGTGCGATTTCATGTGAGAAAGAGGAGGAGATCAGATGTGTGTATGTTCATCAAGAGTTTCTTGTTTCAAAACAAGAAAAAAAGGGAGGAGAGGGGAGAGGCCTTGCGGCCGAAAATCCCACAACCCTTATTAGGGTTTTCCCCTTTTTTAGACTCCTTTAATTTGAGTAAACTTATAAATTACATAATTAACCTTTAATTATATAAAATATGCACACACACACTTTTATTATTTGATGTTGCTTGATTAATTAAACAACATAACAAATAATATCCATCCATGACAAAATATCCTCATAATTTGTTCATTCTCACATATAATTTATTTAGAAAACCCATTTTCTAAATTGGTGTAATTATTTAATTGCATGATCATATCATCAATTAAATATTAATTGGTGTTTGCTAAGCTTGTTATTGGGTATGACCCGACTTGGATCACAACGTACTAACCACATCAATGTTCTATGTGTCTTGGGCATACAGAATCCAACATGGTTAACACATCAATATATTTCAATAAGGGGTAATGAGCATTTAAACGCCACAAATGTGTGCGGATGACCATAATTAGAGCAAAGCAAGAAAAAAATGAAAGACAAATGCATAAAGCTATGACTCATGTTGTTGTGCATTTTGTGTAAATTAAATAAGCTGCTCTAACAAGGAGATAGGTTGTGTGCCTCTCTGCTGTGCGATGACACTGACCTGAGGATAAGCAAACCTAGATATTCTAGAATTCATTGTTGTTTGCCGCCTCTCTGCTGTGCGATGGCACTGACCTGAGGACATGCTTCGCTTTGAAAGCTCTAAGAATAGTCTCTTTTTGTAATAATGCCCGTAGACTGCTCAAAAGCTCCCGAGGAATGTTGATTACCATATAAGTGTGGGATCCACAAATGTTAGTTGAAATAATTAAACCTAAATAATTCACCAGTCTGTCTCAAAAGTCTGTGTATGGATTTAAGTGGACAAACATACTGACAATCGAGGTGGCTACATTCTCAAAAGTTCAAATCAATGTGAAAATCTAAGAGTTTCAGTATGATTTCCTTAAGTTGCTAACAACTCTGGATGAACACCGAGAATTTGAGCATCAAAGTTTTAATAACTAGTCCTAAAATGATTTGACTTACCTGTATGATTCCAAATTGCATTGGTCCAGATATGATCAATCTAAGTTGAAGCTGTCTACTCCCGAACCAAATCCTGTAGATATCAATCTCTGGATTTATCTCTCATAAAAAGCCAAATTAAGTTTGTTTATGTAATTAGTTTGAGATTTTTAAATTAGTTAGTCGTTTTTAATTTTAATTTTAGTCGTGTGTCAGGCTACATCAGGAAAATCAGAAGGAATCAACTCACTAAAAGGGTCATGTCTGAGATGACCATATGTGCTTTGAAAGTTTAAAATAGTCACGGTTGAGGTGACAAAGTGGTTTTAAAAGGGTCACGTCTGAGGTGACTAAAGTGTTTAAAAATATCACGTCTGAGGTGATCAAAATATTTTCAAGATAAAATGATCATGTCTGAGATGATCAAAGGCTCATAACGTTAATTTCAATTAATTTAAAGGGTTTAAATGTAAATTGGTATAAATGGCAGAAAATTAACTAAGTATGACCCATTCGCACTATTGGACCATGAGAATGGACCACCATGCGAATGGCTTCCACTCGCACGAATGGCTCATCAGAATAGCCCATTCGACCGATTGGAAGAGGGCGAATGAGTCAGTCGACCGATTGAAACTCATTCGGTCAACTGAACATGCGAATGAAAGGCACGACTGAGCCAGTCGACCGATTGAATCTCAGTCGGTAAATTGCATGCGACTGGTTGGGGCAATCGTACGAGTGAGATTGAGTCGCTCGAATGAACTGGGCGACTGAGGCCAGTCGGCCGATTGAGCCCAGCTTCAGTATTTAAAGGGCTCTGTCGATTGCATTTCACTCATCACTCCCAAATCGCCCTTAATCGCACTCCCTACCGTTATGCTGCCAAAATTTTATTAGCCCTAGTTTTATCATTGCTTTTGATTCACTGACGTTCGTCATTCATTATACAGGTAGATTGAAGTCTTGTTTCATTGAAATCAGAAGGATTGAACCCTAATTTGGTGAATATTCGATCGAAAACAAGAAACAGACAGAACGTGACCTAATGACCTACTTAAACTATGCAAAATGTTAAAATTAAGGTTAATAGGTTATTAGTAACAAGAATGCGAGTATATTGAACCGGTAATCCATGTTAAATCACTTGTATTGATCAAGACTCGAACCACAGGCGACTGAACAACTGAGACAGGCGACTGGTCGTCCGGATGAACTTCAATCGCACGATTGAATCTTGCGATTGGGTCATTCGGCCGAATGATCCATACGATTGATCTCAGTCGGCCGACTGAACCATTCGAAGACTCAGTCAGCAGACTGAACCCAATCGCATGTCACATTGACCAGAATGAGTCCAGTCGCATGAAAGAACAGACGACTGACTTCAGTCGCATGATTCATTCGCACGAATGAATCAGAATGATTTTCAACTTTACACTTAGAACAGAATTTTTCATGTCTTATGTACTAATGGTTCTATGTCTTGTGTGTTTCAGGAAAATGGAAGAAAGGTGGTCCATAAATCCAAAGCACAACATCTGTGCTCATTTGGATCACACCACAAGGAACGGGGCCGAGTTTACTGACATTATAGCCTTTCTGAGACGGTCCCGGATTCATAAGGCTATCTCCACGCCTTGCACGGCATATAGATCACTCCATCAGGCTTTCTGGGAGAATGCCTCGGTGGACCGCTCCGTGAGCCGTACTGCATTAGGAGCTCTATATTGGGCCATGATATTGAGATCTCTGCCGCCGACATCCAGAGAGTACTAGAGTTTGGGGACGACACTGATCATCCTACTAGACTACATCCGTTGACAGTGAGAGGATGTTTCCTGAGGATAAAGTACGCTGGGGACATCAACTCAGGTGTGCTCAACAAGAGCAACCTGAGCCCCCAGTACAAGTACTTAGCACACGTGATCCTCAAGTGTGTTTGTGTCGAGGAGGGGTGGGTTTGACGACCTCTCAGACCAGATCCAAAATGCCTACGTGGCACTGGTTCTGAACCACCCCTTCAGTTTTTCCAGCATGATATTCTCCTACTTGGTGGAGAACTTGGAGGCCAAGGGTAAAGAGGGGTTCTGTATGTACCCCAGATTCTTACAGCTCGTCTTCAACGAGAAGCTGCCACAGTTGCCCAAAGAGAGTCATGACGTAGTGGCCTTGGAGATTATGGATGATACTACTCTGGGCAGGATGAGAGTTTACAGGGGGAATTAGGTAAAGCCCCAAGTGAAGAGACTGATTGGCCACCTGGCCAACGAGAGGTATGTGGCGCCTGGCAGACGCAAATGGCGTCATGATGACAGCGACTCCGATGATGAGAGATTGCTTCTACCAGATATGGATTCTGATGATGACGATAGCGGCGACGCCGGGGATGATATGCCTACTCCACATAGAGGCACTGATTCAGATGTTATTCCCCCGGGGTCTACCACTGCCGGAGAGGTTGCTGAGACGGCCGGTTTCCATCAGGAGTTCGTAGTTGGTGATCAAGAGGAGGAGGAGTCGGATGAGGAGCCCTCACTAGGACTGTGGGAGCAAGGTTGTTCCCACAGACACGGGCTAAGGGTGGTTGGTGAACACCCTCGGGATCCACAGAGAGAGAGACTGACCCGAGCTATGCTCCGGGTTCAGTGGGCAGAGCTGCAGGGGAGCATCCACTTCCACCTTCCACCGGGACTAGGAGGAAGAGGATGGCTCAACACCACGGACTGAAGAAGAAGAAGCGTCGCCTGACCTTCGTTACCACTGCTGCCACTACTTCCACAACCACAGCCACCACTACCACCCCTCCACTGACATACCACCCATCACCACAGCCACCACATCCACTACTGCTGCACCAGCCAAGCCACCACCTTACCTACCACCACTGTATCCTTCCCATCCACCACCATACCATTCACACCTACATCACCAGCACCTGCTACACCGACCCATATTCACTACTGCTACTACCACCACCACCTCACATCATGCCGGACCTTCAGCCCAGCCATCACATGTATATGGATCTACTCTACCTCACATCGGGGTAGAGGAGCAGCTGTCGGCACTTAACCGTATGGTGATGCGCCTGCTAGCTGCAGATGAGGAGAAGGCGGCGCAGATTCGCCAGTTGACCGACCTGACTGCTGCCCAGTCTCAGCAGATGGCAGAGCAGGCTCGGGTGATAGATGAGCAGACCCAGCTAATCGATGCTCAGAGAGTCGAGATGTCCCAACTCCAGAACCAGCAGGCCCAATCAGCCAAACGTATAGAGGAGTTGGAGACTACCAACAAGACGATTATGCTGTGGTTAAAGGGGTCAAAGGATGAGCCTTTGAAGATAAAAGATGGTGATGGGGATGATGGAGATGGTGATGATGACGATGACGATGATGAGGAGGATGATGAGGATGATGAAGAGACAGAGGAAGATAGGACAGAAGGAAAGATGATGATGACGAAGCAGAAGGAGGGGATGCGGCTGCATCGGTCACTGCTTCTGGTCAAGAACGAAGATCTAAGCATCAACAGGACCAGTCATCTACCACTTCTGCTCCTCCGAGCGACGAGCCCAGGATTCAAGACAAAGTACAGTACAGATTAGATGTCTTATGTTATTTATTATTTTGTGTTTGAATCATGTAATGAAAAACAAGTGTGTTGAATGTTTATATATAAGTTGATATAATTCTGTTTGATTACTTACTAATGGTTTATGTGTTGAATGTTTAAATCAAACAGATCCAAACTTTCAAAGGGATGAGTTTGACATTGCTCCCCTTCAACAGGTCAAGACTCAACTAACCATGATTCTTGATCTGCAAGGGATTGTAAGAAGGTCTGTGAGTTATACCCCTGAAAGAAGGGGAAATAATTCATGACCTATCTAACGAGCAACTGGCAAGAGAAGAAAACTAGTAGTGATGAAAGTTAAATGAGAGTTGATTGATGAAATTGTCAAGGATTCCCAACAGGTTGATTCAGAAAACAGTGATGAAGACTAAATCAGTGATGAAGTTGAGGTTGAAGAATTTACTGCAGAAGAGTACCCTCAGTACGCTGACAACGAGGGTAATTTGGTCCCTATCTGGGTAAGTCCCTAGTCATGATACGTTTGAGGTACTAGACAAGATGGAGCAGGAAACCGAAAAGAACCGAAGGAACAGTCCAAGCCTCAAATGATGACGTAGACATCGTCAGGCTGAGTGGGCTGCCTGTTTTGAAGAAGTGAGAGCCCAGCATGCTGCACCAAAGAAAGATGCCTACACCAAGCTCTACAGAGTCAAGAACACCATAAGGTGTCAGGCAGGATTATTGCATGGGCTTATTTTGATGACCTTACGCGTATGCAGTTAAGAGGGAACAGGGCATGAGTACTTCAGGTTTCCACTGATCTGGACTCTACCTGGTTTTGAGCTCAACCAGCTGGCTAAGCTAAGCTGCTGTATGCTGACCCAAGAAATATGTCAGGCTGGTTCGAGGCTGCCCTGAGAGAAGGAGTACCACACCAGATGGGTTAACTTCAGACCACAACAGCCTACGGGTACATAAGAAGATCTGAGTTTATGCCATTACTGGCAAGCCCAAGATTGTGTGAAGTGGAGTCCTCCGCGCACTTGTCGAGAATCCCCTCCAGGAAATGCCACGGACTTCACTCCACACTCAAATGGTGGTACTATGATTGGAGAACTGCTGAAGCTGTCATAGTTCTGAATAAGAGGGCCAAACGGATACTATCAGGGTATTCGACCCAATGTGGCTAACCAACTTGTCTGCTAATGATGTCTATACATTATACAAGTGGCCACTGTTCTATACACACAAGAAATTGTACAAGCCCTCAAGTTCCAAAACGTTATACGACTCTGTTTTGCGTTTGAGATTCACGCAGGAGTCACCAAAGAGGAGAAGTACAAGAAGTATAAGGAGGTTATGTAGAAGACAAGAGATAGTATAGATCTAGGTCCAAGGGGGAGTTTGTTGATGCATGTATGTCCCTAGATCATGATTTGTAATGTAATGAATCTTGTCTGTCTGATTATGATGTATATTGTATTGATTAATGAAATGACATGAATTGATTTTACTTGTGATGTTTAATATTTCATTAATGAGTCGTGATTGAATTGATTGGGTTATGATTGTTTGAATGGTTAGACATTATGTATATTAATTAAAACATTCAAACTTAACTAATGAAGTTCTCATACGAATGGCCCATGCGAATGGACCACACACATGAATAACATCATACGATTGACTCAATCGCACGACTGAACCAGGAGACTGGATCAGTCGTATGATTGACATAAGATTGACTCAATCGCACGACTGAACACTCATCGTGCGTATGAATCAACCGCATGGTTCAATCGCACGACTGAACCATACTTATGGCCCAGTCGCACGATTGAACAATACTAACCTATAAATAGACCCAATTCGTGGAAAAACGTAAGCATTCATCCCATTATGATTCCAGACGTACCCTCAGCCGTCCAGAGACCTCCAAATCGTTCTCCAAGTTCACAGAACACATTAGATCGATTGCTAATCGATTTCTAACGTTGGATTCAATTCTTGATTGATTCTTCGTGTGTTCTCACTGATTGGATCGCCAATCAAATAGGATTCCGCACTATTTGAGTTGGTCTAAACACGCTAATCACTAGGTATTTCGTTCAAATACCAGGTCCTAACAATTGCAAACTGGATATTAATGACTCATTCATTCTTAAGCTGCGAGAAGAAGGCACTTAGGCTGAAGTACAGAGCTCAGAAGTCTTCGTACACTCAAAATCCAGCTTTGTACAACGCCACGCCTCAAGCTAAGACATCTGGAGCACCTCTCCAGACTGCATTTGTGTCTAGCTCGTCGGGTCCGTCAAATGCTTCTCCTTCAGGATCAGACACGTCAGGGTCTTCTTGTACCCACTATATTTGATCTGAAGCAAGTGCTACTAAACTGAAGACCGAGAGCCTCGGCAATGTGACTGTGGGGGAATTAGCTCGAGAGCATATGGATCTTTGGCTGCAGTGGTTCAATATGATGGACTTGTTGCCGGGAAGATTGGAAACTGCCATCTGGCAGACGAGGACTACGAGCAGGTGGACGAAATGGAGCTGAGAGGAGGATGGATATAATGTGGGCCTTGGCTAGTGCTGTCCGGAGGGCGAAGAAGTTTGTTAAAAAAACCAGACAGAATTTGGTAGCTACTAAGGATACCACATTTGGCTTTGACAAGAGCAAAGTGACCTGCTTCAACTGTTGAGAGAAGGGGCACTTCAAGAGAGAATGTGTCAAGCCAAAGAAGACGGGTAACGGGAACCCGTTCTCGTCCTTCACTCGCCAAGACAAGCAAGCTTCTAGTTCTACCTCATCAAGCAAGGATCCAAAAGCCTTGACTGCTCATGATGATGAAGGACAGGATTGGAGCTTTAGATTTGTCTCACCAGGGGAATCAAACATTGCAAGTGTAGAAGATATTAATGATGATTTGCGATGCGAGTGAAGGTGATCTAGCAGTTGAGATAGCGATGTCACATAGTGAAAAAGCAACTGCAGCCGAGGTCAGTTACAAGCCTAAAGAGGAGACTTCCACGTCAGAGACAGAAAAGACAGAATCACCAGAACCAGAGACATCTGATGCTGCGTTGATGGCTAACTCTTCTGAACCAACTCAGGTAAGTACTACTAACCAAATGTTTGATAATCATGCTTGTTCTGATTGTGATACTTTTAGGAATAGCATAGATGAAAAATTTGCTAGGTTATTAGATCATAATGATAACTTAGTAAAAGATTTGCAAATGTGCACTGAGGCAAATAGAGTATTAAAACAAAAAAGCATAGTTATAAAGAAAAGATAGACCTATTGACTAAACAGCTTAGGGAAACCGAAGTAGTTGCCTTTAACCAAGCTAATGACATTAGGTCTATCTAAACTCCCTAAGACACTAAGAAGCAAAAGGCAGTTCTAGAAGTAGAAGTAAACTCATTAAAACAGAAACTGCATAGTTGGACTAGTTCTTCACACATAGTTCAACACTTAGTGAGAGAGAAAGGAATAACGGGGAGGGATTGGGTTACAAAGTAGTTCCACCACCACCTGAGACCTTGATGAAAACTAAGACTAGACCAGTAAATAATAACCACATCAAGGATCACGTGGTGTCTACTCCTCTTGTTATGGTGATCCAGATTCCTCATGTTCATCTATTGAATCTGGAAACAAGCAAAAGGAGGCCACTTCAAAGGCAAAGGGTAAATTGCCTTGTGTTAATCTGGAAAAGGAATTTGAAAAAGTTAAATTAAAGTCAGGGTCAAACAGAGTCAAATCAGAACCTAAAAAGACTTCTAATGTTAATTTTTCACATGTTTCAAGTCAAAAACCAGTTAACCAAAAAGCAAAAGATGTTAAACAGGTTAAAACAGTTAACTTTGTTAAACCAGAGAAAACATCAAAAGAACCAGAGTCAAAACCTAAAGTGATTGATGTTACTAGAGTGTCACACACTTCTCCACAAAGAAAGTTTACTCATAAAGTTGATAGCCGGTCATGCTACAACTGTGGAGAATGTGGACACATTGCTTCCTATTGTCCTTTCTATCAGACACCTAGGAAGAAGATTGAACTTCAGGATTCAAAGCCTAGGTCTTCTAAGAGGAGTTCTCTGACTCCACCTAGAAGAACTAGTGAACCTAAAGTTCAACCTGTAAGCTAGTCGACTGTTTATTATAAACAGGCCTTGCACAAATCTGCCATATGGAAAGAGAAGTCAGCCTGCGTGTCTGACTCTGATGACAAGAAGGAATCTGAGCTACCCTCACCTTCTAAGGGTCAATGGGTGGAATTTATGATGTGTGATGCCTCTAGGAAACTTAAGCCAGTAAAGGCTTGGGTTCCTAACCTAAACTAACTATTTACTTTGTATGTGCAGGGTGTTCGATACAGTGCTGAGACTAACACGTGGATTGTAGACAGCGGAGCATCCAGGCACACATGACAGGAAATAGGGCCCTTTTATCAAACGTCAAGCAAATAAAAGGAGGGCATGTTTCCTTTGCTGGAAACAAGGGAGGCTATATCACAGCTCAGGGAGAAGTAGGGAATCAGAAACTAAGTTTATAAGGTGAACTACGTTCAACAACTTCAAAATAACTTACTTTCTGTTTCCCAAATCTGTGATAAATGATTTAAGGTCATCTTCGACACCAAGAAGTGTACGTGCTGAAGAAGAAAGACTATGTGATCCCAGAGGACCAAGTTCTGATGACTGCTTCAAGATATAAAGACCTTTATGTCTTGGATCTGTCAACAGCTACTACAACGGATCATGAGGTTCAGTGCTTTCTATCTAAAGCTACTGAGAAGGATTCCATCTCCTGGCATAGGAGAATGGGACACATTAGTCAAAGGAAGATGAATCACTTGATTCAGAAGGATCTGGTGAGAGGAGTTAATGTCAAGAACTTCCAGCTTCCTGACTTTTGTGTAGCTTGCAAGAAAGGCAAACAGACGAAGAAGTCTCATAAGGAAAAGAAAGTTCATTCAATAGAACTTCCTCTTGAACTTCTTCACATGGATCTGTTTGGTCCAGTCAGTACAAAGAGCATTACAGGCGACTTGTACTGTTTTGTGGTAACTGATGACTACTCAAGGTTCACTTGGGTAATGTTTCTGAAATCCAAATCAGAAACATTTGAGTCATTCAAGGAGTTAGTAACCACACTGGAATCTCTCTACAAGCTGAAGGTTAGACAAGTACGCTCAGACAACGGGACAGAATTCAAGAACCAGTGGATGCAGGCATACAGCAAGGAAAAGGGAATTGTGCATCAATTCACTTCTGCCTACACGCCTCAGATGAATGGCGTTGCTGAGAGAAAGAACATAAGCTTGATAGAGACAGCACGGACTATGCTGGCAGACTCGAAACTGCCTATCCAATTCTGGAATGAGGCAGTGGCGAATGCATGTTATACACTGAATCGAGTCCTGATAGTCAAGCGCCACGGAAAGACATGTTACGAGCTACTACAAAGACGCAAACCGAATTTGGAGTATCTTGAACCTTTTGGAGCGCCGTGCACACTTCTGAAGAAGACACAAGAAGGAAAATTCAGCGAGAAGGCGGATGAAGGAATATTTCTAAGATACAACATACCGAACAAGCGAGTTTACAACAACTCAACGGGTCTTGTAGAAGTGTGGTGTAATGTTGACGTTCAGAGATATACCACACCACCTACTGGCAAAGGACCCGCCTACTTCTTCGATTATGATGGATTCTTCAAGTCCTTCAACATCCCTCTCTCTCCCTCGGATGACGAGTTAGCTACTAGAACGATGTATATATCTTGAATACACCATCTAGCTCACAGGGAGAATCATCTACTCAGTCAGGGGGAGTAGTCGATGACAGTGACTCCTCCTCTGAAGATGAATGAAGCTGAAGCAGATGACCAGAACAGTCAGGATGAACAGGTTCCAGTTCCTGAAAGTCCACAAGCATCTACTAGTGATGCACCTTCGACTTCGGAACCTCAAACTCCAACTACCTCAGATGCAGAACCAAATGTTCATAATCTTGGCTCTGAGGTAGGTAGTGTTCCTACTACTCCAGGATCACGACTAAACGTCTATCATCCCCTAGACAATGTCAGGGGATGTCAGATCAGGAGTACAAACCCGAAATCAGCTATACTCAGCTGATTACGCCTCGGTTATGGAGAAGGGTTACATTCATGATGGTGCTTATCGGTGTTTTGTCTCGCAGTTTGAGCCAAAATATGTCAGTGATGCACTAAATGATGAGGCGTGGGTGAGTGCCATGCAAGAAGAACTTCTGCAGTTCAAGAAGTTAGGTGTATGGACTCTGGTTGATAGACCTAAAGGTGCTAAAGTCATTGGCACCAAATGGGTCCTGAAATGCAAGAAGGATGACCAAGGGGTCATTATCAGGAACAAGCTCGATTGGTGGTTCAGGGTTTTCGCCAAGTCGAGGGGATTGACTACAATGAGGTGTTTGCACCCGTGGCAAGGATGGAAGCCATTCGTATCTTCCTTGCCTATGCATCGTACATGAAGATTAAAGTCTACCAATTAGATGTGAAGAGTGCATTCCTTCATGGGAAATCAGAGAAACAGTCTATGTCAGTCAACCCGAGGGATTTGAAGATCCTTATCATCGGGATAGAGTTTACAAGCTCGACAAGGCTTTATACGGGCTTCATCAAGCTCCAAGAGCTTGGTATGAGAAACTCTCGACTCATCTTGTGAAACACGGCTTTCGCAGGGGAGTCATTGACTGCACGCTGTTTATTAAAGAAAAAGATGGCGACCTACTGCTCGTACAGATCTATGTTGATGACATAATCTTCGGTTCAAAGAACGAAGAGTTATGCAAAGAGTTTGAAGCAGTTATGAAGAAAGAGTTTGAGATGAGTGCTATGGGGGAGATGAAGTTCTTTCTCGGGTTACAGGTGGATCAGACACCAATGGGATCTTTCTACATCAGACCAAGTATGTGAGAGACATTCTCAGTCGCTTTGACATGGAGAATGCTTCTGCTGCTGGGACTCCACTTGCTACGAATCACGATATAGCACCTGATGAAAATGGAGATCTTGTAGATGCCACGATTGTACCGAGGAATGATTGGATCCCTCATGTATCTCACTGCCTCAAGACCTGATATCATGTATGCAACATGTTTATGTTCTAGATATCAGGCTAAGCCTAAGGTCAACCATCTGATCGGGGTCAAGAGGATTTTTCGTTATCTGAAGGGTACACCCACACTTGGGTTGTGGTATCCTCATGATGATGACTTTGAGCTTACCGCGTATAGTGACTCGGATTACGGGGGCTGCAAGATGAACTACAAGTCTACATCAGCAGGGTGTCAATTCTTTGGGAGAAGATTAGTTACCTGGCAGTGTAAGAAGCAGACATCGGTTGCATTGTCAACCTGTGAAGCTGAGTATGTTGCTGCTGCAAGTTGTTGTTCACAAATCATCTGGATTCAACAGCAAATGCGGGATTACGGTTTAAAGTTTTCTTCTACTCCTATTTTTGTTGATAACTCTGCTGCAATTGCAGTAACTAAAAATCCGGTCAACATCCAAAGACCAAACACATCGGTATTAAATACCATTTATAAGAGACTGTTTTGAAAAGAACTTAATTGATGTGGTAAAAATTAATACTGATTTTCAACGCGCTGACCTCTATACTAAAGCCTTTGATAAACCACGTTTTCAATATTTGCTAGAGGTCAACGGCGTTAAAAGAAAAGTGAGGTTATTCCTGATGATGATATGTGTAGTCCGATGTAGTTTAGTTAAAGTTTTCTGTTTTATTTTATTTATTTGTTTATTTTAGTCTGTTTAATTTAAACTCATGTTATTTTGCTGTTTATTAAAATCCTAAAATAATTAAACCAGTAATGATTTTAGTATTTTAGGGGGAGAATATGTCAGCAAGTAACATTAAAAAAAAAAAAAAATGAGGGAGAAGGAGTGGATAGCTGATATAAGGTAGATCGTATCTGTGATACCGATTCAAAACCTTTGGAAAATGATAGTACACAGGAACAAATCAAGAGGGACTTTAAAATTTAATTTTAGAAAAGATGCAAAATTCAAAGTATAAGCCTGTGTAGTCTAAGCAATATAAAAGGGAAGATGATAGAAAAACTGGTAACTCCTAAGGTAACACAAAGAAAGTAGACCTAGAGGTTGCTAGACCACAAATGATATGTCGGTAGATTCAACACAATAGATGATTAGACCTGACTGGTGATCTCAAGATCAAACTAAGTTGTTCAACTGACTGTGGGCTTCCATCTTATCACTGGTTAACACAATCAACAATATTCCATAAGGGGGTAATGAGCATGTAAACGCCACAAATGTGTGCGGATGACCATAATTGAGCAAAGCAAGAAAAAAATGAAAGACAAATGCTATAAAGCTAATGACTTATGTTGTTGGTGCATTTTGTGCAAAAATAAATAAGCTGCTCTAACAAGGAGATAGGTTGTGTGCCTCTCTGCTGTGCGATGGCACTGACCTGAGGATAAGCATAACCTAGATATTCTAGAATTCATTGTTGTTTGCCGCCTCTCTGCTGTGCGATGGCACTGACCTGAGGGTGGCTTCTCTTTGAAAAGCTAAAAATAGTCTCTTTTGTAATAATACCCGTAGACCGCTCAAAAGCTCCTGAGGAATGTTGATTACCATATAAGTGTGGGATCCACAAATGTTAGTTGAAATAATTAAACCTAAACAATCACCAGTCTGTGTCAAAAGTCTGTGTATGGATTTAAGTGGACAAACATATTGACAATCATTGTGGCTGCAATGCTTGAAAGTTCAAATCAATATGGTAATCTAAGAGTTCCAGTATGATTTCCTAAGGTTGCTAATGACTCTGGATGAACACCAAGAATTGAGCATCAAAAGATTTTGATAACAAGTCCCAAATGATTTGACTTGCCTGTATGATTCCAAAATTGAATTGGTCCAGGTGTGGTCAATCCAAGTTGAAGCTGTCTATTCCGGAACCAAATCCCGTAGATGTCCATCTTAGGATTTATCTCTCACAAAAAGCCAAAAACAAGTCTTGTTTTGAGTATTTAGTTTAATTTTCTAAGTTAGTTAGTCGTTTAGTTTGTTAGTTTGTCGGACTACATCAGGAAAATCAGTAAGGAATCAACTCACTAAAAGGGTCATGTCTGAGATGACCACATGTGCTTTAAAGTTTAAAAGGTCACGTCTGAGGTGACTAAATGTTTAAAAAAGATCACGTCTGAGGTGATCAAAAAGTTTTCAAGTTAAAATGATCATGTCTGAGATGATCAAAAGCTCATAACGTTAATTTCAAAAATTAAAAGGGGTTTAAATGGTAATATTAAATTGGCAAAAATTTAATAAGTATGACCCATTCGCACGAATGGACCATACGTATGGACTAATCATACGAATGGAAGTCATTGTACGAATGGACCATGAGTACGGACCATCCAACCGAATGGCCCATACGATGGCCAGTCGGATGTTTAAGGGTAAACGAGTGAGTCAGTCGCACGACTGAGAGCCAGTCGGACGACTGAAAAAGGGCGACTGACCCCATCGCACGACTGAGTCCCACTCGCACGACTGAAAGGTGCGTATGAGCTCAGTCGCCACGATTGAATCTAGGGTTAGTATAAATAGAGGGGGAGTCGGTCGCAGAAGAGACTCATCACACCCAAATTAGCCCTATAAAATCGCAGACTTAACACCACTCTGCCCAATTTCATTTGATCTCTAAAACCCCTATTCCTGATTACTGACCATATACATCGACTCTACAGGTAATTTGCGGTGAAGAAGCACCCCCATAACGTTCATTTTGATTGCAAATCTACATCGACTCGCAACAGACCGAACTTAGTGACTTAATAACCTAACTTAACGACTCAAACAGATGAATTAAAGATGTTAGGTGTTATAAGAACGTATTGCGAGTCAAATGAACCAGATAACGATGTCTAAACTCAAAATGGTGAAAAGTGAATTTGAATTGAACAGTCAGTACATCATGCGAATGGACAGGCTGATGACTTCAGTCGCACGACTGAAGGGTGCGAATTGCCTAACCGCACGACTGAACCATGCGTATGAAGTTCAGTCGCACGACTGGTGTAACCGCATGAGGTTACATGCGCATGAGTCCAGTCGCACACTCAGTCGTACGCATGAGATCATTCGCACGACTGAATCCCAGTCGCATGTTCAGTCGCACGACTGATCTCAGTCGCACAACCTCAATCGCATGACAGAAAGATTTTCTTCAAGTTTAAGTGTTTCATGACGTTCTTAGCCAAAGGTACTAATGTTTATTTTGATTTGTGTTACAGATGGCGAGTCGATGGACTATGAGCACGAAGCATAACATATGTGCTCATCTGGATTTGACATCCAGAAACGCTGCTGATTTCTCAGGCATCATCACATTTCTGCTGAGATCGAGGATTGCACATGCCATTTCTACTCCTTGTACTCCTTATAGGTCCGTTCAGCAGGCCTTCTGGGAAGGCGCTACAGTTGATAGATCCTCTGAGCCTCACTGCATCAGGAGTACCATCTTTGGCGAGGCTATTACCATCTCAGAGGAGGATCTAAGGATTGTTTTACAGTTAGGGGATGACGCTGATTGTCCGACTCGTTTACACCCCCTCACAGTCAGAGGATGCTTTCTGAGAGCCAAGTACTCTGGGGACATCAATGCGGGGTACTCAACAAGAGTAACCTCTGTCCCCAGTTCAAGTATCTTGCGCATGTTCTACTCAAGTGCATAGCTTCCAGGAAGGGAGGTTTTGATGAGCTATCTGATCAGATACAGAACGCGTATGCTGCGTTGGTGCTGAACCACCCGTTCAGCTTCTCCAAATGATCTTCACCTATCTGGTGGAGAACATTGAGGGGAAAGGGAAGGAGGGCTTCTGCATGTATCCGAGGTTTATGCAGATGATTATAGATCAGAAGCTTCCCTCCCTGCCGAAGGAGAAGGAGGATGCGGTAGTCCTCGAGGTTATGGATGACACTACTTTGGGGAGGATGAAGGTGTACAGGGGGAAGCAAGTGAAACCCCCTGTCAGGAGGTTGTTTGGGCATCTGGCCCGGGAAGACTACGTGGTGCCAGCCAAGAGAAAGTGGCGCCACGATGATAGTGATTCCGATGTGGAGCAGATTGCTCTACAACTCATGACTCGGATGATGATGATAGTGGAGACGCTGGGGACGATATGCCTGCTCCACCGAGAGGCACTGTGTCAGATGTTATACCCCCAGTGTCTGCCCCAGCTGGAGATGTTGCTGAGTCAGCTGGATTTCATCAGGATTTGTTCATGGTGCTGAGGAGGAGGAGGAGTCTGACGAGGAGCCCCTAACGTGAAGAGACTCTAAGAGACTGAGACTGACCCGAGTTATGCACCGGGTTCTGCAGGCAGGGTTGTAGGGGGAGCATCCACCTCCACAGGACGAGGAGGAAGAGGATGGCTCAGCCCCATGGTCTGAAGAAGAGAAGCGTCGGTTGACCTTCGTTACCACCATAGCCTCTACTTCCACCACCACAGCCACCACTACCACCTCCACAGCTATACCATCCACCACCACAGCACACACCACCATCCACCACATCCACCACAGCTACCACAGCCACCACCATACCTACCACCACATACATATCCCCTCCACCACCATACCATTTACACCCACATCACCTCCACCATTTCACCGACCCCTTCTTCACTACAGCCACCACCACCACCACCTCACACCAAGCAGGACCGTCAGCCCATCCCTCACACACTTATGGATCACCTCTACCTCCAATCGGGGTAGAGGAACAGCTGTCAGCGCTCAAGGATGGTGATGCGCTTACTAGCTGCAGATGAGGAGAAAGCTGCCCAGATACGCCAGCTTACCGACCTGACTGCTGCACAATCTCACCAGATGGCAGAGCAGGCTCGAGTTATAGAGCAGCAGCCTCAGCTGATGGATGCACACGTGTAGAGATGTCCCAACTCCAGGAGCAGCATGCCAATCAGCTAAAAGGATAGAGGAGTTGGAGACCACCAACAAGACCATCATGCTGCGGCTCAAGGGATCAAAGGATGAGCCCTTAAAGATCAAGGAAGGGGATGGAGATGATGGAGATGATGGTGATGATGATGATGAAGATGATGATGAGGATGAAGAGGATGATACAGAGGATGAGGAGGAACTGACAGAGGATAGGACAGAGGGGAAGGACGATGATGATGAAGCAGAAGGAGGGGATGCGGCTGCATCGGCCTCTGCTTCAGGTCAAGAGAGGAGGTCGAAGAACAGACAGGACCAATCAACCTCCACCTCTGCTCCTCCATGATGAGACCATGATACAGATAAAAGTAAAGACTAGATGTTTATATTATTTATTTACTTTTGTGTTTGAATCCTGTATTGAAAACAATGTATTGAATGTTTATATTAAGTTAATGCATTTCTGTTTGATTAATTACTAATGATTTATGTGTTGAATGTTTAAATCAAACAGATCCAAATTATCAAAGAGATGAGTTTGATGTTGCTCCCCTTCAACAGGTCAAGACTCAACTAACCATGATTCTTGATCTGCAAGGGATCGTAAGAAGGTCTGTGAGTTATACCCCTGAAGAAGGGGAAATAATCATGACCTATCTAACGAGCAACTCGCAGAGATTTTCAAGCTCAATCCGGATGAAATAGTTAAGATGCTCCACATCGATTCGACTAGTGATGAAGAGCTCAACGATGTTGATGAAGTCGAGATCGAAGATATCACCGCAGAGGAGTACCCTCAGTACGCTGACAATGAGGGAATGTGGTCCCCAATCTGGGTGAATCCCTCGTCAGTGATACTTTTGAGGTATTGAACAAGATGGAGCAGGAACAGAGAAGGCAGAAGGAACAGCCCAAGCCTCAAATGATGATGTCGACATTCGAAGGCTGAGTGGGCTGCATGTTTTGAAGAAGTTAGAGCCCAACGTGCTGCACCGAAGAAGATGCCTACACCAAACTCTACAGAGTCAAGAAACATCACAAGGTGTCTGGCAGGATTATAGCATGGGCGTATTTTGATGATCTTAATGTTTATGCAGTTAAGAGAGAACAGGGCATAGAGTACTTCAGATTCCCACATGATCTGAAGACTCTACCAGGTTTGAGCTCAACCAGCTGGCTAAGCTAAAGCTTTTGTATGCTGACCCGAGGAAGATGTCAGGCTGGTTCGAGGCTGCCCTTAAGAAGGAGTACCACACCAGATGGGTTAACTTCAACCCCAACAGCCTACTAGGTATATCAGAAGGTCTGAGGTTGATGCCATTACTGGCAAGCCCAAGATAGTGTTGAAGTGGAGTCCTCCGCGCACAATGTCGAGAATCCCACTCAGGGAAATGCCACAGGACTTCACTCCACACTTTAAGTGGTGGTACTATGATTGGAGAACAGCTGAAGCGGTCATAGTCCTAAGCAAAGGGACAAATGGATACGATCAGGGTATTCGACGCGATGTGGCTTACTAACAATGAATGTCTATACGCTATACAAGTGGCCACTGTTCTATGACACGCAAGATATTGTACAAGCCCTCCAGTTCCAAAACGTTACGACTCTGCTTCGCGTTTGAGATTCACGCAGGAGTCACAAAAGAGGAGAAGTACAAGAAATACAAGGAGGTTATGCAGAAAACAAGAGATTAGAGAATCTAGGTCCAAGGGGAGTTTGTTGCTGCATGTATGTCCCTAGATCATGATTTGTAATGTAATAGATCTTGTTTGTCTGACTATGATGTAATATGATTGATTAATGAAATGATATGGATTGTTTGTGATTTGTAATGTCTAATATTTCATTAATGAGTCGATATTGAATTGATTAAATTGGTTTATGATTGTTTGAATGGTTACACATCAAGTTATATTAATTAAAACATTCAAACTTAACTTAATGAAGTTCTCATGCGAATGGCCCATGCGAATGGACCACACGCATGAATAACTTCATAGATTGACTCAGTCGCACGACTGAACCGGAGACTGGATCAGTCGTATGATTGACACATAAGATTGGCTCAGTCGCACGACTGAACACTCAGTCGTGCGGATGAATCAACCGCATGGTTCAATCGCACGACTGAACCATACTTATGGTCCAGTCGCACGATTGAACAATACTAACCTATAAATAGACCCAATTCGTGGAAAAACGTAAGCATTCATACCATTACGACTCCAGACGTACCCTAGCCGTCCAGAAGCTCCAAATCGTTTCTCCAAGTTCACAGAACACATTAGATCGATTCCTAATCGACTTCTAACGTTAGATTCATTCTTGATTGATTCTTTGTGTGTTCTCACTGATTGGATCGCCAATCAAATAGGATTCCGCACTATTTGATCGGTTTACCGCAAATCACTAGGGGTATTTCGTTCAAATACCAGGTCCTAACACTAAGGAACATTAACATGCATCAACATCACATCTTACAGGGCAACATCATACAGGCAACATCATACATACATAACATGCATCATACATAAACATGCAACATCATCATCACTATGTCCTACATGCTTTCTAAGGCCATAACAGCTATCTTACATGCTCTTACGGAACCTTTACGTCAAAACTTACATCTGCACTTTCCGCCGAAAGTCAGAAGTCTAACTACACTTCCTTCGGGTCCAACCACTCTATTCGTGCGTATGGACACCCTTCAGTCGCATGGCCTTCATGCGACTGAACATCATGCGATTTGACTCAGGCGGATGAACATCTATGTGAATGGACATCCAGTCGTGCGTATGGACCTCATGCGGATGGAACTAATGCGAATGAGCACCTATGCGACTGATCTAATGCGAATGAACTTATGCGACTAAGCGCTTATGCGACTGAACCCTCAGTCGCCTGACTCCCCATGCGACTGGGCTCCTAGTCGCGCGAATGAATCCTTAGTCGTGCGATTGAACCCTCAATCGTGCGAATGAATCCCAATCGTGCGAATGACCCTCAATCGCCTCTTAATCGGCCGTATGGCCTCCATTCGGTCGCCTAGCCCTAGCTGATGCAGAATGGAGTTCATCCCGAACCCAATCTGCCATTTTCGGCCTCCAAGCTCATCCAAACCCATTTTAAGCCTAAATTAACCCTCCTGGACCTTAGGAATGCATACCATAACACCATACAAGCACACACAAGCCCGGAAGCATACTCTAAACGCATCACACACATCACACCCAAATGGGTCAAACACACACACATACAAAAACGGGTTTTTGATATTTTCCAGCCCCAAAATCGGTTGAAAACAAGTAAAAGTGGGGTCCTAGAACTCACACAAACGAGCACAACGACAAGGGCTTCGATTTGGCTTGCTACACAACGAGTTTGGCCACCCGAATCACTCGAACCGACCCTTTTTCCTCTTTTTTCTTTTCTTTCTCTCTTCTCCTCTCTATGTGGCTGAAATATGAGTGTGGGGGAGAGGGTAAGGGTTGCCCTCTCCCTTAAATACTCCCACTCACCCGTCTTTCTTTCGTTGGCGAGTTTGGTCCCTCGACTTTGGACTTTATTTCTTTTTCTCTCCTTCGTCGGCTTCAAAATAATAAATATCCAGGTGTTACAAGTCCACCCCCCTTAAATAGGTTTCGTCCCCGAAACCTGTTATTCTTCGAACAAACATGGATAATGTTGTCTCATTTCTTCCTCAGCTTCCCACGTTGACACGGATCCCTTCCTGTGCTTCCACTGTACACGCACAAGAGGAACCACTTTATTCCTTAGCCTTTTCTCTTTCCGATCGATGATTGCCACTGGTTGCTCCACATAATTTAGCCCTTCGTCTACTTCGATATCCTCCAGTGGAGCAATCATATCTTCATCAGCTAAGCATTTCCTTAAATGAGATACATGGAATGTCGGGTGAATTCCACTTAGCTCATCCGGTAACTCTAGTCTATAGGCCACCTCTCCTACTCAGGCAATGACTCGAAAAGGGCCTATATACCTTGGGCTCAACTTGCCCTGCTTTCGGAAGGGAATGATACCCTTCCAAGGTGAGACCTTCAACATAACCCGGTCACCCACCTGGAACTCAATCGGCCTACGTCGTTTATCAGCATACGACTTCTGCCTATCTTTGGCTGCCTTCATGAAGGCTTTAATCTTCTCAAGCTTCTCAGTCGTAGCCTCGATTACCTCGACGCTTCCCAATTCTTTCTGACCAATATCACCCCAACAAACGGGTGTTCTGTATCTCCTACCGTATAGCATCTCGTGTGGAGGCATACCAATGCTGGCATGATAGCTGTCGTTGTATGAGAACTCGGCTAACGGTAGGTGGTCATCCCAACTTCCACCAAAATCAATCACACATGCCCGAAGCATGTCTTCCAGCGTCTGAATGGTCCTTTCTGACTGACCATCAGTCTGGGGATGATAAGCCGTGCTAATATGTAACATCGTCCCCATAGCGTCATGGAACTTCTTCCAAAATTTAGATGTAAACCGGGTGTCGCGATTCGACACAATAGACACCCGCACACCATGACAAGTTACAATTTCCTTGATGAACAGATCAGCCAACCTCTCTGATGAATATGTCTCGCGGATCGGTAGGAAGTGAGCACTCTTCGTCAAGCGATCAACTATCACCCATATGGCATCATACCCTTTCGGGGTACGCGGCAGCTTTGTAATGAAATCCATGGTGATTTGCTCCCACTTCCATTCCGGTATATCCAAAGGTTGAATCTTCCCATACGGCTTCTGATGCTCGGCCTTCACCTGTAAGCAAGTAAGACACTTACTCACATACTCCACCACATCGCGCTTCATACCCGGCCACCAATAATCTTTCTTCATGTCATGGTACATTTTCGTGGCACCAGGATGAATGGAGTATCGAGTCTTGTGAGATTCATCCATTATCCTCACTCGTAGATCCCCAAAACGAGGAATCCACACACGACCGAATCGGGTTCTAACACCAAGCGTGTTTTCACCCAATTCCCCAACCAGACCTCTCATTCTTTCAGAGTTAAGATGATCTTCTTTCAATGCCTCATCTTGAAACTCTTTAACCTGCTTCATCACATCGGAAGTCATGATCAACTGATGTGCTTTCACCCGAATCGGCTCGGGCCTCTCTTTCCGGCTAAGGGCGTCAGCCACCACATTGGCCTTGCCCGGATGGTAGTGGATCTCACAATCATAATCCTTTATAAGTTCCAGCCACCGTCTCTGCCTCATGTTCAGATCCTTCTGCTCGAAGAAGTACTTTAGACTCTTGTGGTCGGTGAATATGGTGCATTTCGTCCTGTAAAGATAGTGCCTCCAAATCTTCAACGCAAAGACCACAGCTGCTAGCTCCAAGTCATGAGTAGGATAATTGACCTCATGAACCTTCAACTGTCGGGATGCATAGGCTATAACCTTTCCCCTTTGCATTAACACGCACCCCAACCCCGAGTAGGAAGCATCAGAATAAACCACCAGATCTTTACTTCCCTCAGGTAATGACAGAACAGGAGCTTGAGTCAATCTCGCCTTCAGTTCCTCGAACGCCTTCTCTTGAGCCTGACCCCATATAAATTTACATCTTTTCGGGTCAACTTAGTCAGTGGAGAAGCAATCTTAGAGAAGTCTAGGATAAATCTTCTATAGTAGCCCGCCAAACCCAAGAAGCTACGGGAACCTGACCCCATATAAACTTTACATCATACTAAGGTAAAATAAATATATACGTAATATTATATATACGTAGATATATATATATATATATATATATATATATATAGATATACGTATATAACGTGTATATATAATAGCTATATCTAGATATATATAGATATATAAGATATATATATCTATAGATAATCTCTCTATATATATCTATATAGAGAGAGATCTAATAATATAGAGATGTATATGTAGATATTATTAGAGAAATCTATGGAGACAGGATCTAGGATCTAGAGATACAGAGAGATACCACATATCTATAGACAGAGATCTACGTCTCTATCCGGATCTAGAGAGATCTAGATCTCTAGAGATCTCTCTCTCTCTCTCTCTCTCTCTCTTCTCTCTCTAGATCTCTCTCTCTCTTAGATCTATCTCTACGGATCTCCTCCGTCTCTCTCCGTCTCTCTCTCTCTCTCTCTCTCTCTTCTCTATCTCTCTCTCTAGCTCTCTCTGTCTCTGTCTCTCTTCTTCTCCCTCTCTGTCTCCCTCTCTCTCTCTCCCTCTCTTCCCCCTCTCTCTCTCCCTCTCTATCCGTATCTATACGTATATATATATATATATAGATATATATATATATATATGGTGTGGTGGGATAATCTTCTATATACGTATATATATATAGATACGTATATATACGTGTGTATATATAGATATATATATAGATAGATATATACGTGGTAATATATAGAGAGATATATCTAGAGACATATAGACGTAGAGATAGAGAGATATATATATAAGAGATCTCTATAGATCTATCTCTCCGTATCTCTCTGTATATCTCTCTCTCTCTCTCTTATCTATACTCTATCTCCGTATCTATCCGTATATCTAAATCTATAGTATATATACGTAGTATATTTCTATATCCGTAGATTATCCGTCTATATCTATATTTCCGTATCTATCTAGATAGACTATCTATCTCTCTCTCTCTCTCTCTCTCTCTCTCTCTCTCTTCTCTCTCTCTCTCTCTCTCTCTCTCTCTCTATCTCCGTTATATATCCGTTCTATCTATCTATATCGTCTCTCTACGTATATATATGTATATATATATCTATGTGTCTATCTATGTATATATATATATGTATACCTATATTTCTCTAATAATATATACCTATACCTCTATATATATATATATAATATATGTGTATATATATATATATATATATATTATTTTTAGTTTATTACAGTATTAAAGTTTTGTTACATTAGTTTAGTTACATGGTGTAATATTGTCTTGTTATTACATTGTTGTAATCATGGTGTTACTGTTAGTTATAGTGATGTAACAAGTGTTGGACACCGATATAGTTTCGTTAATTCGCTGAAAAAATACAATTTGCAAGATTATATGGGAATTAAAGAGAAAAATATAATAAATTTAATGGTGCAATATATATAAAAATTAACAATGTATAAAAAAGTAATGAAAGTTGTAATAAAAAGGGGAAAACATTTTTAATAAAAAAAGAAAAAGAAAATATGAGGTAATAGGTGTGTTAATTGACTCTTTTTTCTTTATTGTATAAAAAAAAGAACGAAAAAATCTTGACCACTTAAATTTTGATTAATGGTTGATAGTGGGTTAAAGAGTTCTTACAAAAAGGGTCTAAGGCCCCGTTCCCGGAACGCTTTTAGTTGAACATTCATCGCACATAATATTTAGAAAAAACATATTATCATTTACTAAAAAAACATTGCAGCGGAACAATTTAACAAAAACCATTTCATGCATTAATAATTACTTTTTAAAGATAATACATCATTGTTAAGGTTTCAAAATATCGTAGTTGCATTACAACACAAAAATTTCATTTCTGCATAAAAAGGATGCCAGTCTTTATTCGCCAAGTATCTTCACCCTCGTGCCATCCCCAATAACAAATCGCCTGCCAACTGAAAATGCATAAAAGTCAACATTACTGTGTGAGTTCTAGCTTTATAAAAATATAATACCTTTCATTTGTTAAAACATTTTCTTTACTTTCGCACGTGATCACACATCATACGTACACATAGATAATATTTATTATCTTCGTCATCATTCGTTTTCGTACGCATCGCATGTTTCGTACATTCATCATTGTCTTTCACTTCTATCATCATCCTGTCATATGCTAAACCCCCCTCTTGGGCACAAAGCCATCTCATCTAGGGTTAAGCGACAAAGATCCCATATCGCACGTATGGAGTAGTCACCAAGACTAACTCCCCTGTGAGTGATGTGACAACTCACTCGATTTCGTTATGCCAATGCAGTAAACCAGGGATGTAGCACAACCATATAACGTAATTTTCGGGATGAAAATTCTTTCAACATGAGGATAACGTGACATCCAGTAATTTTCCGTTACTAAACTCCGTTAGTTCCGTTAGGTCTTGCATACACGTGTCGTGCGCACACACTAGTTGTCGTTGAACGTTGGTGACTCAATAATAATAATCTATGATAAACAATGATAATCTAATTAATAATGTTGATTATTAGTTGTGATTGTGTGATTCATGAATTTATAGAATTTTAAATAAATGTTTCGTGAATTTTACGCGATAACGTCACTACGTGTAATATATATATTTCGTGTGTTGTGTGACTTGTTGTAAATGTTTAGGATTATTATTGTTGGTTAATAATACTTATAAATTTTAGTCTAGATTATTTAAAAAGTATTAGAAAGATAGTTTTTATAAAATAAATTATAGCGATTATTTTGTAAATACCTTTTAAACAAATATTACCAAAAATAACCCAACCCTAAACCCCTAATCCCCATTTTCGGCCGCAAACCCTCCATGAACACCCACCCTTTGCGAATTCAACCACAAACACACAAAAACAATCGATTTTGATCAAGTTCCAAGTGTTCCATAGTGTTAGCAAGCCCAATTCTTGATTCTACACGTTTAAAGGTATGTTTTATCATGTTGTTCATAGATTTTGATTCAAGAAGAACCCTAATCCGAAAATTAATGATGATAATATGAAATTGATGATTGTTAGATGATTATATGATGTTAGTTAGGTTGTATGAATGCTAGATTATGTTGATTGTGCAAGAAATCTATGGTTTGATCATCTAGTTCATACATTGCCAGAAGAGGAAACTTTTTGTTCTTGGAATTCATGATTGGATGATGCTAAGATGTTAGATGTAATGCTTAGATTGTTATTTAATTGAATTGTGCAAGAAAATCCCTATGAAATTGATGATTGTGGATGATTGAGATGTTGATCATGACTTACTAAAAGTAGAAACTTTTATGTATGATGTTTGGAATTTGGATGATGATCTGAAGATGATTAACATGTTAGAATGAATGCTATGAACTTGATTAGGTATATAATTGTTGAAATTATGATTGAATTGGATGCTAGATCACTTTTGGGTGTTTCTTTCCCAAAAAGGAAACTTTATTTTTGAAGAACTTTGGATGTGATGAATTGGGCATGCTTGTGATGTTAAGATCATGTTAGAATGATTGTTGATGATGTTTGTTGTGATAGAATGTGTAATTGAATTGTATGGATGCTTGGTTGATCAAGTAAGAAGTATAGGTTTTGATGATCATACATGATGATGGATTATGGTTAGTGATTAGGAGATCATGTTTGGGATTGGAATTTATGGTCACTATGTATGTTGGTTGGAATGAACTAAATGAATGAATGTGATTATGATTGTCATACACACGTGTGAATCTGAGGCCCCTACTTAGTAGGATTGGCAGGGTTTAGGATGTGAAGTCGTGAGTGGCTTCACATGGCATGTGGTGCATGATTAGTCTTCACGTATGAATTATTTGTTGTGATGTATTTATATATATTAAGCATATTGATTGTTTGAGATTTGCATAAGTGTATGATGATCTAATGTGGCATGATGACTTAGGTAGAACCTAGGTTGATAACGTGATACGCATGGATAAATTGCATGATACTCTTGTATGTTAGGTTATCATATATGATTAAACTATATTTCAACTAATATGTCACCAATGGGTCAAACGGGTCAACTAGGTTAATCTAGGATTATTAAGTTTCTCTGTGTACACGTACTTATGTACTTGTGTGTTCTAGGTAACCTTTGAAGGGTTGTCTTTGCACCTATCACGAGTCTCTTTATTCATTATCATTACACACCAGGTGAGTTCATGCCCCTTTATTTTATAGACCTTCTTCTAGGGGAGGTAGCATACTCGTACTCAAACGCTATTTTGTCATTATTATAAGTTGTGTATGTTTTAACATAGTGCTTAATACCATGGAAAGTCCTCACACTTTCGGATCGTTAATAATGGTAACTAGCGGGGAATCTTGGGTAGTACTACTGGGTCTGACGAGCCCCACCCGTGAGACTAGAGGTCAAGCGGGTGCAATATTGTCCTATACACAAACATTCGTCATGACCTGGTAAGTCGTGACGGGAGGCAACAAACGCAACACAGTCAGCTTCGATCGCGAAATCACTATTGTTAATACATATGAATATAGACTAGCTATCTATTTCAATACACTTATAATATTTATGATAAACGCAAACCCTTGAACTCACCAACCATTGTGTTGACATTTTAGTATGCTATTCTCAGGTCATTAACTTCTCTTGCCATTAGGAGCACTACACGGGTCCGGCATGCATTCTAAGACTCTATTTTAAAGACATCTTTGTTGGTTTTTATTTATGAGTGTTTAATCATTTGGGTTGGCGCGTGTTTCACCATATTATGCATTTTAATACTTTGGGTTTGTCTTATTTACAAAACGCTTCCGCATAAAGTTTGAACTTTGGTTGGTTTTATTTTAAATGTGGCATATAGAGTCGTTCTGAGTAACTATTGACTGTGATCCTGGTTTGTTCACACGCCTCGCGGTAAAACTCTGCACGTGGATTTTGAGGGTGTGACAGATTGGTATCAGAGCCATTTGTTATAGTGAACTAGGTTGCATACACACTAGTCTATAGCCGCACACAATTAGTTAGTTGCTCTTGACTTATCCTTTTACTATATACTCATTGGCATATACATAACGTGCACTGCAGCATGGCATCATCATCCCAGGCTTTGGAAAGAGACGTGCTCGTTCTGGATCCCCTCCACCTATACCCCACCGAGTACCCGACTGACCACGATTTACTTACTCTCGTGATGAGTTAGACTTGGATCAACCGTTCGCGATACCTAAGCGCGACCCTCCACGAGATTGGAGTTATTTTCAAACGTGCATAAATCGCATGGTTCGTAGAGAGCGGGTCTCGAGCGAGCTGTGGCGGCATTGACCGCGACGTTAGAGACCGATCGTCGCCGAGTGGGAGTGCTTACTGATGAGAACTCCACCCTGCAGTATGAGATACGCCGACTATGGTTAAAGATGGGCATACTCGAGGAGCGTCTGTCTATGTCTATCACTGGGAACGACAAGATGGCTAGTAGAGTGATGAATCAGACTGAGCGAATGGAAGCACAGGATCTCCACAATGTAGGCGTCGAGAGTAGACTCACCGGGCTAGAAGTACAACTTGCAGCGCTACAGATTGAGGACGACCCCGCATCAGTCAAAGATTCTGAAGAAGCCCCGGACGGAGGTGACAGCGATGGATCTGACTTGATGGATTGATTTTTCTTTATTCTCATGACTTTGACTACATGGTGTTTTTCTTAAACCTATGTGGGAAGGGTTGTTTCCTACACAACTGAAAACTTTATTTTGAAAATGATTAGATATTTTGTGAGCTACTTACAAATTTTTTATGAAACGTTATTATTTTTGGTTATAAATGTTGTGGTTGTGACTGTACATTATTTCTTATTATTTACCATACTTCAATGAGATTGATATGTTGGATGTTACTCATTATTGTATTTGTGAATGTAAAGTGAAATATGGACGGCCGAGGTAGAGGACGTGGACGTGGCCGAGGGCGTGGTGCTGGACGTGGCGCCGGCAACGTGAACATGACCCAGCTGAGTTGGCTGCATTGATAAACCAACACGTGCAAGCGGCATTGAACACTCAGCCCGCACAGTTTGGAGGTAAACGGTGACACTAGTCATCATTTACATGAATATTCCATTAGGTGATTAATTCATTCGGTTTGATTTGAATACCTTGACACGTTGAATACAGGACCGCCTGGATGCACATACAAGGCATTTATGGACTGTAATCCGCATACCTACAGTGGAGCCAAGGGAGCTGTAGGGCTTGTGCGATGGTTTGAGAAGACTGAGTCTGTTGATACATATGTACCTAGATGTGGATCTTAATGTAATATGTCTTGAATGTCTTACACTTATGTAATGCTTGGGTTATTAATGAAATGAGAATGTTTGGTTGTGATCTATAATGTTTAATATTTCATTAATGAGTTGATTATATAGGTTTGTGATTGTTTGAATTGATACACATAATGTTATATTAATAAATTCAATCAAACTTGGTTAAGTGAAGTTCACATGCGTCCGACTGGACCATGCGCACCAACAGTGGTCATGCGTCCGAATGGCCATGCGACTGAGTGTCCATGCGCCTAAACAGTTCATACGCCTGAACAACTTCATGCGACTGACTCAGCCGCACGACTGAACACTCAGTCGTGCGAATGGATCAACCGCATGGCTCAATAATACGAATGAACAATGCTTATGGTTCAGTCGCACGAATGAGCAACCCTAACCTATAAATACCACCTAATTCGTGGAAAAACGCAACACTTGATATTACTTCGACTCCAGACGTACCCTAGCCGTCCAGAAACCTCCAAGAACCTGTTCCAAATTCACAGATCGCATTAGATCGATTCTAGATTGTTCTTAACGTTTAGATTCAATTGATAATTGATTCGACGTGCGTTCTCACTGATCGGATCGCCAATCAAATAGGATTCCACACTATTTGAGTTGGTATACACGTTAATCAGTTAGTATTTCGTGCAATACACTATCCTGACAAGTGGTATCAAAGCTTTGGCTCTTGATTACGTGTGATTCAATCGTTTTTGATACAAAAGTTGTGTTTTTTTCACTAAAAACGCAATCTTTTCGTGTCAAATGATGTCTTGGACGTCCCCTGCTCATAAAGTTTTGGTTTTTCCGGCATACGGCGATTAGGGTTGGTGAAAATTCGGGTTTTTACGGCCAAAACACCTTAAACCTAGAAATTTTCAAAATCCAGCAGCTTCAGTCGCACGATTGACTCAATCGCACGACTGGACTCATTCGCATCCCTCAGACGTACGATTGGACTCATTCGTACCTTCATTCGTACGACTAAGCAGACAGTTCGCATTGTTCAACCGCATCAGTTCATTCGCACGACTAGACCAATCGCATTAGTTCAGCCGCACGATTGAACCATTCGCATCGTTTAATCGCACGGGTAGCCCAATCGCACAGCTCCATTCGCACTAGTAAAACAGGTTGTTTAAGAGACTAAAGTTAATCGAAATGGAGGACCAGTATTCAGCGTTTACAGCCGGGAAGGACTCACGTATTCAGAACTTACTGCTACTGGAGAGTGAAGTGGGGAATCACAATAAATCTCCTAAGCTTATAAATTTAGATGAATTCCCACACTGGAAACAAAGTTTTGAGATCTACTTAAATGGAGTAGATCCTAATATGTGGGAAGCCATTGAGACGAGGTAGGATCCACCTAAACCTAAGAAATTTCCTCTAGACAGAATGAGGCTCTCGTTGAGACAGTATGCCAGTAGGTGCTGATGGGGTGAAACTTACATTAGGAGGCATGACTGATGCACAGAAAGTCAAATATAATGTTGAAAAGAGAGTGTATGCGTTGCTTACTCAGTCTATTCCTATGGATATTTTCCATCAATTTTCTGAGAATAAGCAAGCCAAGAAGTTATGCGATGAGCTGGAGAAAAGGTATGATGGAATGCGTCATTGAAGGCTATTAAAGCTAAAGAGTTGAAGAAAGAGTTTGACAACTTCTCATCAATGGGTAATGAGAGTTTACATGATGTCATTGATAATTCTACCATTTGATGAGCGAGCTGCACACGCATGGTGTCACAACGACCATGGAAGACAAAGTGTCGAATTTTGCAGACGGGTTGCCAGAAAATTGGGCTTCTTTTGTTTCAAATCTGAGACAGAATGGATTGCTAGCGAGATTGGACATCAATGATTTCATTCTAAAGCTGCGAGAAGAAGCACTCAGGATGAAGTATTGAGCTCAAAAGTCTTTGTATACTCAGAATCCAGCTCTGTACAATGCTACTCCACAAGTCAAGACGTCTGGAGCACCACTTCAGACCGCCTTTGTGTCAAGCTCATCTGGTCCTTCATAAGCCTCTACTTCAGGATCAGAAACGTCAGGGTCTTCTAGTACCCAATACATTGCATCTGAAGCAAATGCTACAAGACTGAAGACCGAGAATCTCGGTAATGTGACGGTAGAAGTAGCAAGAGAGCACATGGATCTCTTAGCAGCAGTAGTCCACTCCTATGATGGACTTGTTGCTGGGAAAATTGGAAACTGCCATCTGGCAGACGAGGACTACGAGCAGGTAGATGAGACAGAGCTGGAGAGGATGGATATAATGTGGGCCTTAGCAAGTGCTGTCCGGAGAGCTAAGAAGTTTGTGAAGAAGACCGGACAAAACTTGGTTGCTACTAAGGACACTACTTTTGGTTTTGACAAGAGCAAGGTGACCTGCTTCAACTGTGGAGAAAAGGGGCACTTCAAACGAGAGTGTGTGAAACCCAAGAAGACTGGAAACGGGAATCCATTCTCGTCCTTCACTCGTCAAGATAAGCCAACTAGCAATCCTACTTCATCAAGCAAGGATCCAAAAGCCTTGACTGCTCATGATGATGAATGGCAGGACTGGAGTTTTCGGTTTGTCTCTCCGGGAGAATCAAATATTGCTAGTGTGGAAGACTTAGATGATGATTCCGCGAGTGAAGGAGATATTGCAGTGGAACTCGCGATGTCAAACATTGAAGAGGCTGCAACTGAGGTCAACTACAAGCCTGAAGAAAGGACAACTATAACAAAGACAAAATCACCAGAACCAGAAACATCAGATGCTGCATTGATGGTGGATTCATCAGAACCTCCTCAGGTAAGTACTGACCAACTTTTCAAAATCATGCTTGTTCTGATTGTAATAAATTTAGGGAAAGCATAGATCTGAAATTTGCTAGGTTATTAGATCATAACGATAGCTTAGTAAAGGATTTGCAACTGTGCACTGAGGCAAACAGAGTTTTAAAAACAAAATGAGCATAGTTACAAAGAAAGATAGACCTTTTGAATAAACAGCTTAGGGAAACAAAAGTAGTAGCCTTTAACCAAGCAAATGACATTAGGTACTATCTTAACTCCCTAGAAGACACTAAGAAACAAAAAGCAGTTTTAGAAGTAGAAGTCAATTCATTAAAGCAAAAACTACACAGTTGGACAAGTTCATCTCATATTGTCCAACACTTAGTGAGAGAGCGTAACAATGGGAGGGTTTGGGATATAAAGTGGTTGCACCACCATCTGAGACCTTGATGAACACTAAGAGTAAACCACAAAAATAACATCCAATCAAGGCTCATGTGGTGTCTACTCCTCTTGTAAGTGATCCAGATTCCTCATGTACTTCAAATGAATCTGGAACAAAACAAAAGGAGGCCACTTCAAAGGCAAAGGGTAAAAATGCCTTGTGTTAATCTGGAAAAAGAATTTGAAAAGGTTAATATAAAGTCAGGGTCAAACAAAGTCAAATCTGAACCTAGAAAGACTATTAATGTTAACCTATCACGAGTTTCATGTCAAAGTCCAGTTAACCAAAATGGAAAAGATGTTAAGAATGTTAAAACAATTAAGTTTGTTAAACAAGATAAAACATCAAAAGAAGTAGAGTCAAAGCCCAAACATAACGATGTCACTAAGGTATCACACACGTCTCCACAGAGACAGTTTAATCATAAAGTTGATAGCAGGTCATGCTATAACTGTGGAGAGTGTGGACACATTGCTTCTTCTTACTGTCCTTACTATCAGACACCTAGGAAGAAAGAACTTCACTTCAGGATTCAAAACCTAGGTCTTCTAAGAGGAGCTCATTAACTCCACCTAGAAGAACTAGTGAACCCAAAGTTCAACCCATTAGCTAGTCGTCTGTTTATCACAAACAGGCCTTACACAAATCTGGCTTGTGGAAAGAAAAGTCAGCCTCTGTGTCTAATAATGATGACAAGAAGTCACCAGATCTACCCCCACCTTCTAAGGGTCAATGGGTTGAATTCATGATGTGTGATGCCTCTGCGAAACCTAAGCCAGTAAAGGCTTGGGTTCCTAACCTGAACTAATGTTTTAAATTGAATGTGCAGGGTGTTCGCTACAGTGCTGAAACCAACACGTGGATTCTAGATAGCGGAGCATCCAGGCACATGACAGGAAACAGGGCACTCTTATCAAACGTCAAACAAATAAAAGGAGGGCATGTTTCTTTGCTGGTAACAAAGGAGGTTATATCACAGCTCAAGGGGAAGTTGGAAATCAGAAAGTTAAGTTTGATAAAGTGAACTACGTTCAACAACTTCAAAACAACTTACTTTCTGTTTCCCAAATATGTGACAAAGGATTTAAGGTTATATTTGACAACAAGAAGTGTTATGTCCTGAAGAAGGACTATGTGATTCCGGAGGACCAAGTTTTAATGACAGCTTCAAGATATAAAGATCTTTATGTTTTAGATCTCTCAACGGCTCTACAACGGATCATGAAGCTCAGTGCTTCTTATCAAAGGCTACTGAGAAGGACTCCATTTCCTGGCATAGGAGAATGGGACACATAAATCAACGGAAGATGAATCACTTGATCCAGAATGATCTAGTGAGAGGAGTTAACGTCAAAAATTTCCAACTTCCGGATTTCTGTGTAGCATGCAAGAAAGGCAAACAGACGAAGAAGTCTCATAAGGAAAAGAAAGTTCATTCTATCGAGCTTCCTCTTGAACTTCTTCACATGGATCCGTTTGGTCCAGTCAGTACAAAAAGCATTGCAGGTGACTTGTACTGCTATGTGGTTACTGATGACTACTCAAGATTCTCTGGGTAATGTTTCTAAAGTCCAAATCAGAAACATTTGAGTCTTTCAAGGAATTAGTAACTACACTGGAATCTCACTACAAGCTGAAGGTAAGACAGGTACGCTCAGACAACGGGACCGAGTTCAAGAATCAGTGGATGGAGGCTTACTGCAAGGAAAAGGGAATTGTGCACCAGTTCACTTCTACCTACACGCCTCAGATGAATGGCGTTGCTGAGAGAAAGAATCGCAGCTTGATAGAGACAGCACGGACAATGCTAGCAGACTCGAAAATGCCTATCCAATTCTGGAATGAGGCAGTGGCAAATGCATGTTACACATTAAATCGAGTTTTGGTAGTCAAACTCCATGGCAAGACATGTTATGAGTTACTACAACGACGTAAACCTAATCTAGAGTATCTCGAACCAGTTGGCGCGCCGTGCACACTACTGAAGAAGACTCAAGAAGGAAAATTCAGCGAGAAGGTTGATGAAGGTATCTTCCTAGGATACAACATACTGAACAAGAGAGTTTACAACAACTCAACGGGTTTAGTAGAAGTGTGGTGTAATGTTGATGTTCAGAGATACACCACACCACCTACTAGAAAAGAACCCGCTTACTTTTTCGACTATGATGGATTCTTCAAGTCCTTCAACATACCTATTTCCACTTCTGACAAAGAGTTAGCTACAAGGATGATGTATGATATCATGAACTCACCGTCACTAGATTCAGCATCATCGGGTTCACAAGGTGACTCATCTCACCACTCAGGGGGAGCACTCGATGCAAGTGACTCCTCCTCAGAAGATGAAGCTGAAGAAAATGACCAGAACAGTTAGGAGGAATAGGTTCCAATTCCTACAAGTCCACAAGCATCTAACAGTGATGCCCCTTCGACTTCAGAACCTCAAACTCCTACTACCTCAGATGCAGAACCAAATGTTCATAATCTTGACTCTGAGGTAGTTGTTCCCACCACTCCAGGATCACGTCTAAATGTCTATCATCCCCTAAACAATGTCATTGGGGATGTCAGATCAGGAGTGCAGACCAGAAATCAGCAGTACTCAGTCGATTATGCCTCGGTAATGGAAAAAGAATACATTCACGACGGTGCTTATCGTTGTTTTGTCTCGTAGGTTGAGCCAAAATACGTCAGTGAAGCACTGAATGATGAGGCATGGGTGAGTGCAATGCAAGAAGAACTTCTTCAGTTCAAGAAGTTAGGTGTATGGACTCTGGTAGATAGACCTAAAGGTGCTAAGGTCATTGGCACCAAATGGGTCTTGAAATGCAAGAAGGATGACCAAGGCGTCATTATCAGGAACAAGGCTCGACTTGTAGTTCAAGGGTTTTGACAAGTCGAGGGCATTGATTACAATGAAGTGTTTGCACCCGTGGCAAGGATTGTGACATCCGTCACCTTAAGGTCCGTCAATTAACGTGATTGTCCGTTAAACACTCTTTGATCGATCATTCCTCATCCTTATTTGATTCTATATGTGGATATCATGTGTGCATTATTATCGTTGTGTGTGTATACGTTATGATCCTATGTTAACCTTAAAAGACTTTTAAAACTTTCATTTTAGAAACCGTCAAATATATCATTTTATATATATATTAAATATTTTTAACATAACCATTTCTTAAGTCATAACAACATTAAATGTACTTTTACAATTATAATAAAACATCTAATAAAGTCGTTTTTCAACCGAACCAAATTGGGAAAACGCGGGGGTTAAGTGCAGGGACTAAACTTATAATTTTACAAACTTGGGCTGGGTATAAATACCCTCTTACCAGCCCTAGAAACCCATTTTTACCATCTTCTTCATCTTCATCCTCTTCACACACAAAATCACCATTCTAGCACCAAATCCAACCCGAGAGGTCTTGTTTTCTTCGTCTAGACACCATCTACACCTTAGACTACTCCTTTCTAGCAGGTAGTTGTCTTTGGTTGTCCGTTTTCTAGCCTTTTCACGGCTGTCCAAAGCTAGGGTTTCGGGTGTTCGGGTTCAACCCGAGCACACAAGGTCGTATGGGTGCGTGTGAGGTCTTCTTGCTTGTGTTTCATGTTTGTGTATTTTGTTGTTTTTTTCTGGAGGTCCTTGTGGTGTAAAACCCGTGTTTAGAGCAGCTCGGGGGCTGCTCATCACGACCACAGTCGCGATTCTGCAGATCAGGCGACTGGGTCATCCATGCGATTGAGCCGTGCGACTGAGTGGGTCGTGCGACTGAATTATGCGTTTGAGTCAATCGCGCGACTGAGTTGTGCGACTAGGCATGTTGTGCGACTGAGTTGTGCGACTGTGTCCGTATGCGATTGAGTCATGCGTGCGAATGAGTGTATGCGATTGAGTCATGCGATTGAGTGATTGTGTGCGATTGAGTCAGGTGACCGACTGAATGTGTGCGAATGTGCGTGATTCGCACGACTGGAGTCCAATCGCACGAATGAAGGTTCAATCGTACGAAAGTAGCTAATTCACACGATTGAAGGCTGATTCGTGCTTATGGAGGTTGAGTCGTGCGATTGGGTGTTGTGTGGTACGACTGAAGACCAGTCATACGAATGAAGGCTCAATCATACGAATGAAGCTGATTCGCACGATTGAGGGTTGATTCGTACGAATGGAGGTTGAGTCGTGCGTCTGGCCTTGTTATGCGACTGAAGTTGTTGAGTTTGATCCCCTTGTGCGTGGTGTGAGTATGACGTGTGATGTTGAGGTAACATTAACACAATAAGCCATTGTTCGGCCACAAATATTAAAGTCAACGCGAAAAGGGCACACATACTATTTTAAACAAATTTAAACCAACGCTTTACAACGATCAATTGACTTATAACTATTGACAGACACTTATTCAATGCTTCTTCAATAACAATAAGACTTTTACTTAAATATCATCATCAATGGCGACAATGTCTTGTACTTGAATCTACATAAGATCTAGTACGTGTGTCAGTCTGTATGTGTTATACGCGACCCAGCCGATACGACCCGAACCGACCCATCATTATTACGCGCTTATCATATCATATCATTAATGCTATACAATAATTGTCAATAGGTGTTTGACTGTTTATTTGCATTCAACATTGGGATACATTGCTCATACATACTTACCACCTAACAAGTGAGTTTCGTGGCCCCTTTTTACGCTTATACAATATTTCAATCATTTACAACATGGGGGAAAAGTATGCTTACTCATTTTCAATGCTGTACAACTTACATACATTTTACATACAAGGAATCAACGTGATACTATGTTGCAAGTACTATTTGATACATGCTTGGGTCTGCTGTGTGGTTCTATCTTTGCAACTACTTAATTCCAGTGTGGGAACCGACGCTTAGGTATTGGTAGTACTACTGGGTTGACACCCCCACCCTCGTTCGATGGTATACTAGTTGGTACCATCAGTGGCCAGGAACGGGCCCTTGGGTGAATATATGCCGACAATTTCTTTGTGTACGTCGCTAGGTTCGGTTGCAAAGCTCATGTCATGTGATATTTACTTGTGTATATAACTATATTCACTGTATTCCATACGCTTACATTATACAGCATCACTTACATTTTTATTACATAAACCTGCGAGCTCACCAACAATTATGTTGACCGTTTTAAGCATATCTTTTCAGGTGATCGTACAAGTCCAGGAATCTAGGTTTGCTGCCTTAGTGGAGACCCTATGATGCATTTTTTGGACTTAACATGTTATGATAAACAATCTTTTGAACAATGTTGACGCTTGTAAACAATTATCAACTTTTGAAACTTTTTCCCGGGTTGTGGGAATCAACATTTACAATTTCATCTTATTTATATGAATATGTGTATCTTTATTATGTTCATGCTTATGGCTATGTTGTCGTGAATATTGACTAAACACGACACAAGTCCTCTTGTTGTCGGGTGTCGTCATGACACGCTTGTCATCATTTATTTATATTGCTCTCTATCGCTTCCATGTGTTATGACGATCCCGGTCTCGTTACAATCCCCGTGTTTCCGCTTTTAGCGGGGGTGACATATTGGTATCAGAGCCATTGGTTATAGAGAATTAGGCAATACGCTTGACCTAGACTATAACCTAGGAACCTTCATGTAGATTTGCATGCTAGGACTCTGTATGCATATTATATCTCGTGTATGTGTTCCTCGCTGCTTGATTTGTTCATCTATTTGTTATGTGATCTTTCCACCCTATGAGAGAGCCCTTGTGCTCACTCTTTTATGGGATGCTACTACTGAATCTTCCGTTCCTCTGCGCGCCGAGTTAGTTTATCAGATCCGGGTATTAAACCCGAAGAGATCTTCACAGATCATGCTATTGCGCTGACCTTGGACATTGAGATTAAACCTGAGGAGGCCCTGTCTGAAACCTCGAAAGAGGAAGTAAATAGACAACCTCCGCTAGACTAAATGTGATTGTATACATGGACTTACAACTGTTGTGATGGATTATCATTGAAACATTATCAATTCATGATGTGAGAACTGCGCGAATTGTATGCGATGTGATGACAATAAGTGTGTTATTGACATGAAATACTGAACATGATGAGTGTTATGGATATACACTTTCAATTGATTTAAACTTATGTGCTTACTTTTCTATGATTAGAACATGCCGCCTCGAAGAGTTACCCGCAGCAATAGTGGCGGGAGTGAAGCCCCAAGGGGCAGAGGGCAAGGCAGAGGCAGAGCACCAAGAGCAAACGATGCTCCTGCCAGTAACAGTCAAGGAACAGGGAACGCCGACATGGCAGCCCTGATTGCTCAACAGTTGGCCGCGCTGATTCCTACTATTGTGGCCCAAGTGAGCGACGCACGCCAACAACACCACCCTCACGGGGATGGTGGCAACGATGATGGAGCCCAAGGTGGGATCGAAACTGAGACGGGAAACGGAAACCCGACTGAAACGAGAGCAACCAGGAAACCGGGAATGGTGGTACTGCTGGTATTGAGACTGGAGTCGTTATGCTCGTCGGGGATTTTCGTACAAGGAGTTTGTGGCTTGCAAACCAGGGAATTCGATGGGAAAGGTGGGCGATAGCCCTAACCAGGTGGCTGGAAAAGATGGAGGCAGTGATCGACATCAGTGAGTGCCTCGACAGTCAAAGGATCAAGTATGCCACTTGTTCACTACAGGGTAAGGCCCTAACCTGGTGGAACACCCAGGTTCAAGCTCGAGGAAGAGAATCTGCGATGCAGATGTCATGGGATGAATTCAAAGCCTTGATCACCAAGGAATACTGCCCTCTCAACGAGATGCAGAAGTTAGAGCATGAGTTCTGGGATCATGCCATGGTGCGGGCAGGGCATGCAGCTTACACTGATCGTTTTCATGAGCTAGCAAGATTGGTTCCGCACTTAGTCACGCCGGAATCAAAGAGGATTGAAAGGTACATTTGGGGACTCGCGCCTCAAATTAGAGCGATGGTCACAGCAGCCGCTCCTCCTACTATTCAGAGCGCAATTCTGAAAGCTGGCGCTTTGACTGATGAGATGGTTATAACTGGGGTTTTGGGCAGAGGAGCTGAGAAGAGAAAGGATGTTGGGGAGTCGAGCCGGTCGAGTGCCGGAAAATTTGAGAAGAGGTCTAAGTCGACCAGGAATTTTTGTGCCGTGTCTCAGGCCAGGAGAGAGTATGTGGGGCCGCATCGCAAATGTGACAGGTGCAATTATCATCATCCCCCAGGGACGCAGTGCCGAGTGTGCGCGAACTGTAGGCGCCCGGGTCATTTGGCAGAGATGCAAGGACTAGCGCCGAACCTTGTAGCACCCGTCAACGCAGTTAGTTACCCCGCCGGGAATGCAAGGGCTTGTTTTGAGTGTGGAAGCCTGTTCACTACAGGAACATGTGCCCCAGGCTGAATCGGGCACCGGGTCAACAGGGCAACAACCACAGCAGCAGTGATGGCCATAGCTGGGAATCAAGGCCCGACTACTCAGGGGAATGCAGCTCGGGACGTGCATTCGTCATTGGAGCCAATGATGCTCGTCAGGACCCGAATGTTGTCACGGGTACGCACTTACTCAATCATCACTTCGCATCTATATTATTTGATACTGGAGCAGACAATAGTTCATATCTTCTGAGTTTGTGCAATTGCTTGATTTGAGTCCTAGTAGGCTAGAAACTAGCTACTCTGTAGAAATGGCCATGGTAGAGTTGTTCAGGCCGATGAGATTATTAGGAAGTGTTCGTTGACGCTGGAGGATCACACCTTTGAGATAGATTTGATACCCTTCGAGTTAGGAAGCTTCGATGTGATTGTGGGTATGGATTGGTTGTCGCAAAACGGAGCAGAGATTGTATGTCGAGACAAAGTAGTACGTATCCCTATGCCAAACGGGGAGTATCAAGGTTCAGGAAGAACGACCGGGTAAGAACTTAAAGCTTATTTCCTGCATGAAAGCACGCCAGAGCTTACGAAAGCAGTGCTATGCTTTTCTGGCCCATGTAGTTGAAAAGAAAGACGAAGAAAGGAAGCTAGCAGATATTCCAGTGGTACGGGATTACCCAGAAGTATTTCTAGATGACTTGTCTGGTTTGCCTCCTCCACGACAGGTGGAATTCCGTATTGAGTTGGTTCCTGGAGCTACACCGGTAGCAAAGACGCCATATCGACTAGCGCCATCCGAGATGCAAGAGTTGTCTAGTCAGTTAAAGGAACTACTGGAGAAGGGTTTTATTCGACCGAGTCATTCACTGTGGCGAGCGCCGGTACTATTTGTCAAGAAGAAGGATGGATCGTTCCGTATGTGCATCGATTACCGTGAACTGAACAAGTTGACGGTGAAGAACCGATATCCTCTCCCCAGGATCGACGATTTATTTGATCAGCTGCAAGGAGCTTCGTACTTTTCAAAGATCGATCTTCGTTCTGGTTATCATCAGTTAAGGGTTTTCGAGGACGACATACCGAAGACTGCGTTCAGGACTCGTTATGGGCACTATGAGTTCTTGGTCATGCCGTTCGGATTGACTAACGCACCAGCTGTGTTCATGGATCTAATGAATCGGGTGTGCAAACCTTACTTGGATAAGTTCGTGATCGTGTTCATAGATGATATACTTATCTACTCCCGATCAAAAGAAGATCATGTAGAACATCTTCGGGCAATTCTGGAGCTGCTACGCGAAGAGAAACTTTTCGCCAAGTTCTCAAAATGTGAGTTTTGGTTGCGAGAAGTGAAATTTTTGGGTCATGTGGTTAATGAGGACGGGATTCATGTAGATCCCGGCAAGATCGAAGCGGTGAAGAAATGGGATACGCCCCAGACACCATCAGAGATACGGCAATTCTTAGGATTGGCCGGTTATTATCGTCGCTTCATCGCGAATTTCTCAAAGATCGCAACCGTTAACCCTGCTTACTCAGAAAGACAAGAAGTTTGACTGGGGATATGCACAAGAGCAAGCGTTCCAAACGTTGAAAGAGAAGTTGTGCAACGCGCCGATATTGTCTCTCCCAGACGGAACCGATGATTTTGTAGTATACTGCGATGCGTCACATCAGGATTGGGATGTGTACTAATGCAGAAGGATAAGGTGATTGCCTACGCTTCGCGACAGCTTAAAGTGCACGAAAAGAACTACACCACTCATGATCTTGAGTTGGGCGCTGTAGTATTTGCACTCAAGATTTGGAGGCATTACCTGTATGGCACCAAATGCATCATCTTCACTGATCATAAGAGCCTTCAACATATTCTGGATCAGAAGGAACTTAATATGCGCCAACGACGTTGGGTAGAGCTTCTTAGTGACTACGATTGTGAAATCCGGTATCATCCGGGGAAAGCTAACGTGGTGGCTGATGCTTTAAGCCGCAAAGAACGTGTGAAGCCATTACGTGCACGAGCGTTGGGATTGACCATCCAAACCAACTTGAAAGCTCAGATTCAAATTGCACAAAGTGAGGCATTGAAAGAAGAAAACCTTGCGGGAGAAGAGTTCCGGGGGTTGGATAAACAGATGGTCGCAAGGATGACGGTATACAGTACTTCATGGATCGCATATGGGTACCCAAATGGGGAGGTGTCGTACCTTAGTCATGGATGAAGCCCACAAGACGCGATATTCTATTCATCCTGGTGCAGACAAGATGTATCATGATCTTAAGGATCTATACTGGTGGCCAGGCATGAAGAAAGACATTGCCTTATACGTCAGCCAATGCTTGACGTGTTCGAAAGTCAAAGCTGAACATCAGAAACCATCGGGATTATTACAGCAACCTGAAATTCCCGAGTGGAAATGGGAGAACATAGCTATGGATTTCATTACCAAACTCCCTAGAACAAGCAGCTGTCATGACTCGATATGGGTCATTGTTGATCGAATGACAAAGTCAGCACATTTCTTGCCTATCCGAGAAGACTACAAGATGGATAAGTTGGCGAGATTGTACATCAAAGAGGTCGTGACACGGCACGGGTGCCGGTGTCAATCATATCCGACCGTGATAGCCGATTCACTTCACGTTTTTGGCAGACACTACAGAAAGCGATGGGCACTCGATTAGACATGAGTACAGCCTATCATCCTCAAACAGATGGCCAAAGTGAACGAACTATACAGACGCTAGAAGACATGTTGAGAGCGTGTGTAATCGATTTTGGTGGTAGTTGGGATGCTCATCTGCCGTTGATTGAGTTCTCCTACAACAACAGCTACCATACAAGCATTGGATGTGCTCCATTTGAAGCGTTGTATGGAAGGAAATGCAGATCTCCCGTTTGTTGGGCCGAAATTGGTGAAAGTCAACTAACAGGCCCAGAGATCATCCAGAAACAACAGACAAGATTTTCCAAATCAAAGATCGACTTAAAGCCGCGCGAGATCGCCAAAAGAGCTATGCCGACAATCGTCGGAAGCCTCTAGAATTCAATGTTGGGGATCGTGTGTTACTCAAAGTTTCCCCTTGGAAAGGAGTCGTTCGATTCGGAAAGAAGGGGAAGTTAGCCCCAAGATACGTTGGACCATTTGAGATCACTGAAAGGATCGGTCCAGTGGCTTACCGGTTAGGTTGCCACAAGAGCTTAGCGGTGTGCATGATACTTTTCACGTGTCCAACCTCAAGAAGTGTTTGGCCGATGAATCCCTTCACGTGCCAATCGAGGAAATCAAGATTGACGACAAGCTTCATTTTGTTGAGGAACCCATTGAGATCATGGATCGAAAGGTCAAGCAACTGAAGCGCAGTAGGATACCTATTGTTCGCGTAAGGTGGAATTCAAAACGAGGGCCAGAGTTTACATGGGAACGTGAAGATCAGATGAAACTCAAATATCCACATCTTTTCGAGGATGACACTCTTGGACCTAACTCCAGCTGAATTTCGGGACGAAATTCTCTCAACTGGGGGATACTGTGACATCCGTCACCTTAAGGTCCGTCAATTAACGTGATTGTCCGTTAAACACTCTTTGATCGATCATTCCTCATCCTTATTTGACTCTTATGTGGATATCATGTGTGCATTATTATCGTTGTGTGTGTATACGTTATGATCCTATGTTAACCTTAAAAGACTTTTAAAACTTTCATTTTAGAAACCGTCAAATATATCATTTTATATATATATTAAATATTTTAACATAACCATTTCTTAAGTCATAACAACATTAAATGTACTTTTACAATTATAATAAAACATCTAATAAAGTCGTTTTTCAACCGAACCAAATTGGGAAAATGCGGGGGTTAATTGAAGGGACTAAACTTGTAATTTTGCAAACTTGGGCTGGGTATAAATACCCTCTTACCAGCCCTAGAAACCCATTTTTACCATCTTCTTCATCTTCATCCTCTTCACACACAAAATCACCATTCTAGCACCAAATCCAACCCGAGAGGTCTTGTTTTCTTCGTCTAGACACCATCTACAGCTTAGACTACTCCTTTCTAGCAGGTAGTTGTCTTTGGTTGTCCGTTTTCTAGCCTTTTCACGGCTGTCCAAAACTAGGGTTTCGGGTGTTCGGGTTCAACCCGAACACACAAGGTCGTATGGGTGTGTGTGAGGTCTTCTTGCTTGTGTTTCATGTTTGTGTATGTTTGTTGAGTGTTTCTGGAGGTCCTTGTGGTGTAAAACCCGTGTTTAGAGCAGCTCGGGGGCTGCTCATCCGACCACAGTCGCGATTCTGCAGATCAGGCGACTGGGTCATTCATGCGATTGAGCCGTGCGACTGAGTGGGTCGTGCGACTGAATCATGCGTTTGAGTCAATCGCGCGACTGAGTTGTGCGACTAGGCATGTTGTGCGACTGAGTTGTGCGACTGAGTGTCTATATGCGATTGAGTCATGCGTGCGAATGAGTGTATGCGATTGAGTCATGCGATTGAGTGATTGTGTGCGATTGAGTCAGGTGACCGACTGAATGTGTGCGAATGTGCGTGATTCGCACGACTGGAGTCCAATCGCACGAATGAAGGTTCAATCGTACGAAAGTAGCTAATTCGCACGATTGAAGGTGATTCGTGCGTATGGAGGTTGAGTCGTGCGATTGGGTGTTGTGTGGTACGACTGAAGACCAGTCATACGAATGAAGGCTCAATCGTACGAATGAAGCTGATTCGCACGATTGAGGGTTGATTCGTACGAATGGAGGTTGAGTCGTGCGTCTGGCCTTGTTATGCGACTGAAGTTGTTGAGTTTGATCCCCTTGTGCGTGGTGTGAGTATGACGTGTGATGTTGAGGTAACATTAACACAATAAGCCATTGTTCGGCCACAAATATTAAAGTCAACGCGAAAAGGGCACACATACTATTTTAAACAAATTTAAACCAACGCTTTACAACGATCAATTGACTTATAACTATTGACACTTATTCAATGCTTCTTCAATAACAATGAGACTTTTACTTAAATATCATCATCAATGGCGACAATGTCTTGTACTTGGATCTACATAAGATCTAGTACCCGAACCGACCCATCATTATTACGCGCTTATCATATCATATCATTAATGCTATACAATAACTGTCAATAGGTGTTTGACTGTTTATTTGCATTCAACATTGGGATACATTGCTCATACATACTTACCACCTAACAAGTGAGTTTCGTGGCCCCTTTTTACGCTTATACAATATTTCAATCATTTACAACATGGGGGAAAAGTATGCTTACTCATTTTCAATGCTGTACAACTTACATACATTTTACATACAAGGAATCAACGTGATACTGTGTTGCAAGTACTATTTGATACATGCTTGGGTCTGCTGTGTGGTTCTATCTTTGCAACTATTTAATTCCAGTGTGGGAACCGACGGTTAGGTATTGGTAGTACTACTGGGTTGACACCCCCACCCTCGTTCGATGGTATACTAGTTGGTACCATCAGTGGCCAGGAACGGGCCCTTGGGTGAATATATGCCGACAATTTCTTTGTGTACGTCGCTAGGTTTGGTTGCAAAGCTCATGTCATGTGATATTTACTTGTGTATATAACTGTATTCACGGTATTCCATACGCTTACATTATACAGCATCACTTACATTTTTATTACATAAACCTGCGAGCTCACCAACAATTATGTTGACCGTTTTAAGCATATATTTTCAGGTGATCGTACAAGTCCAGGAATCTAGGTGTGCTGCCTTAGTGGAGACCCTAGGATGCATTTTTGGACTTAACATGTTATGATAAACAATCTTTTGAACAATGTTGACGCTTGTAAACAATTATCAACTTTTGAAACTTGTTCCCGGGTTGTGGGAATCAACATTTACAATTTCATCTTATGTGAATATGTGTATCTTTATTATGTTCATGCTTATGGCTATGTTGTCGTGAATATTGACTAAACACGACACAAGTCCCCTTGTTGTCGGGTGTCGTCATGACACGCTTGTCATCATTTATTTATATTGCTCTCTATCGCTTACCATGTGTTATGACGATCCCGGTCTCGTTACATCCCCGTGTTTCCGCTTTTAGCGGGGGTGTGACAAGGATGGAAGCCATCCGCATTTTCCTTGCCTATGCATCGTATATGAAGATTAAAGTTTATCAATTGGATGTGAAGAGTGCATTCCTTCATGGTGAAATCCGAGAGACAGTGTATGTCAGTCAACCCGAGGGATTTGAAGATCCATATCATCGGGACAGAGTTTACAAACTGGACAAGGCTTTATACGGGCTTCATCAAGCTCCAAGGGCCTGGTATGAGAAACTCTCAACTCACCATGTGAAACATGGATTTCGTAGAGGTTTTATTGATTGCACACTATTTATCAAAGAGAAAGATGGTGATTTGCTGCTTGTTCAAATCTATGTTGATGATATCATCTTCGGATCAAAGAATGAAGAGTTATGTAAAGAGTTTGAAGCAGTAATGAAGGCTGAATTTGAGATGAGTGCCATGGGAGAGATGAAATTCTTTCTCGGGTTACAGGTGGATCAGACACCAAAAGGAATTTTCCTACATCAGACCAAGTATGTAGGAGACATTCTCAGTCGGTTTGACATGAAGAATGCTTCTGGAGCTGGGACTCCACTTGCTACAAACCATGATATAGGACCCGATGAAAATGGAGATCTGGTCGATGCAACCATGTACCGAGGAATGATTGGATCTCTCATGTACCTCACTGCCTTAAGACCTCACATCATGTATGTTACATGTCTATGTTCAAGATATCAGGCTAAGCCAAAGGTTAACCATCTGATTGGGGTCAAAAGGATATTTCGGTATTTGAAGGGTACCCCAACACTTGGGTTGTGGTATCCTCATGATGATGATTTTGAGCTCACGGCGTATAGTGACTCGGATTACGGTGGCTGCAAGATGAATTACAAGTCTACATCAGCAGGGTGTCAATTCTTTGGGAGGAGATTAGTGACATGGCAGTGTAAGAAGCAGACCTCGGTTGCATTGTCAACCTGTGAAGCGAATACGTTGCTGCTGCAAGTTGCTGTTCACAAATCATTTGGATTCAACAGTAAATGCGGGACTACGTTTTAAATTTCTCTTCTACTCCTATTTTTGTTGATAACTCTGCATAAACTATCATTTTATACGTGACTGTTTTGAAAAGAATTTAATCGATGTGGTAAAAATAAACACTGATTTTCAACGCGCTGACCTCTATACAAAGGCTTTTGACAAACCACGTTTTCTATATCTGTTAGAGGTCAACGACATTAAAAATAAAAGTGATGTCATTCCAGATGATGACCATGTGTAGTCCGATGCCTTTAGTCTAATTTTTTTAATTTTTTTTCATTTTGTTTCCTTTATTTATTCTATTTTCTGTTTAAATTAAATATATGTTATTTAGCTGTCTATTAAAATCCTAAAAAAACGTAAATCGGTTACGGTTTTAGAATTTAGGGGGAGAATAGGTCAGCCAGTAACATTAAAAAAACGATGGAGAAGGAGAGGCTAGCTGATAGAAAGTAGATCGTATTTGTGATACCGATTCAAATACTTTGGAAAATAATAGTACACAGAAACAAATCAAGCAGGACTTTAAAAGGAAACTACTAAGGTATGTTGGACCAAAAGAACCAATGAGCCAGATCAGAAAAACCTTTAAGTCCCACAGACATCATAACAACTGAAGTGATCTACATCTGCTGAAGACAAAGTCTGAAGACAAAGTCTGAAGACAAAGTCTGAAGATAAAGTCTGAGGACATCTGCTGAAGACAAAGTCTGAAGACCAAGTTCTCAGAAGTTGTCACATCAGCTGAAGTAGTTCTTTTCAGTAGTTGTGATGGTTTACTTTTCAGTAGTTTGTTTTCAGTAGTTTTAATATTGTAAACATCTGAAGTTCTTACACTTCAGATGTTATAACTTCAGTAGTTGTATTTGTAGTTTATACTTAGCTTTTTGTGAAGGTGTCCTCAGCTGTTTTGGACATCTTCAGTAGTTGAGTATACTTTCAGTTGAATGTATAAATCAGTTAGATGTCACTATCAAGTGACATCAGCTGACGTCACATTCCTTTATAAAAGGAATGTTGACCTAATTGTTTTTGTAACCGAAGCTTTTGCGTGAATGAAAATATTCCATTTGCAGAAAATCCTCTCTCTATAATCGTCATTGTGTGATTGAATATTCATACTATTCTTGATTAAATTTGATCTAATTCGTGTTATATTCCGCTGCAAATTATAATCTAATTGATCAAACTAGATCCGATCCTTTCAAATGGTATCAGAGCTGGTTAATCATTGATCAATTTAACAATTGATCATTGAAACTGCTCTTTTGATATCTAAGTTTGATCGAATTAGCAAATTTGCAAGAATTGGTTATAGAGTTTGATTTTTTGTTGCTTCCGGTCAATTAATTTGAGATTCGTCTTGGTTTTAAACTGCGTTGTTGAGTTTTGAGCTAGACTTTGTCAGGATCAGCGATCTCAAGTTTGATGTATTAGAGAGTAATGCAGCGGAATGAGATCAAGAATTAGACAAATTATAGCAAGAGTTTGATATTTGTAAACAAATGCGAGAGAATATATTTCTGTGATAAGGAATGTTTCAATAATGCCCAATATTATTGCTCAATCATTCAAATATTACAATAAGGTTGACACTCCTTATATAGAGTGCAATCACTGCTGTAATCACGGGATAGTGATAACTAGCAGATCTAGTACAAAAATAACTAACACTTAACAAACTACTGAAATGTTCACAACTACAGAGAACATGTCAGAGTGCTAAGTATAAAACATGAAACTACTGAAAGGAAACTACTGAAACTACAACGACTGAAGAACAAACTCTTCAGTCGTTTTACAAAACTACTGAAAAGATAAAACATAAAACTACTGAAAAGTAAACCGTCACAACTACTGAAGAAGTCCTCTTCAGCTGTTATGACAACATCTGATATTTGGTCTTCAGCACTTGTGTCTTCAGACTTTGTCTTCAGCACTTGTCTTCAGACTTTGTCTTCAGCACTTGTCTTCAGACTTTGTCTTCAGCACTTGTCTTCAGACTTTGTCTTCAGTACTTGTCTTCAGACTTTGTCTTCAGCACGTGTGTCTTCAAACTTTGTCTTCAAGTGTTATCTTCAGCTGTTGTGGACTTCAGTGGTTGTTGTGACGTCTGTGGGACTTAAAGGTTTTTCTGATCCGGCTCATTGGTTCTTTTGGTCCAACAAACTCCCCCTGAACCAATGCAGCCAAAACCTTTAACTTTATTGAGGTCCCACTTATTGTTGGCAAAATGGTTGGTCTTTTTCCTTCTTGATCAGTTGAGAAGATGACCCATATAAGCACTGGCCTGGAAATAAGTCTCTGATGATTTGGTTGGCAAAGTATGGATGGGAGCTCTGTATTAGGGAATTGGACACTGAGCTGTTCCCCCATCCATGAGACTTACTTCCCATGTATAAGCCTGTAGGATTCTCTGGTGTATGCTCTGAGAAACATGATTTGTTCTTCCATGGTAAGATTCTCTGGTTCACCATCAAACAATCCTTCACGCCCATACAGCTCTGAGATGTACTTGGCCTGTTTGCCATTTTTGAGCTCAACTGTTGTGATCTGTCTGTATGCAAACTCATCTGGGTGATTACCCTCAAGTAACAGACTGAGCTCATTTTGTTTGAAGTTTTCAAGCTTCTTGTAGACCAACCCCTTTTTAATAACTCTGTTCTCTAACATCTTTTGGGTGGCTGTTTAGTCTCATAAGCCTTCTTGAAGTCTTCTACAATTTCCCAGGGTGATACTACAAGGACCACAGTGATCTCTTCATCTACGATCCTTTTTACCTGGCCCTTGTATCTCGCAGGAATGTCTTTCTTTACAATTCTGTGAGCCACCCTAGGATCAGGCCATATCCTCACCTTTTCCTTTTGATATTGAAATGTGTTGGCAAGGGTGTACAATCTCAGAGCCTCTTTCTTCATACTTATTATTGATGAAGAAGCAGCATAAGTTTTGTCTATGCTTTTCAGCATTTCCTCATCATGAAGCCTTTGCTGCTGTTCTTCTTCAATCTTTACTCTCACTGTTTCCATCTGTGAGGTGGGAGTGATGGGCATAGATTTGGCTTTAGGCAAAGTTAGGACTGCGGAAAGAGGCAGCCTATCTTCTTCCTCATCATCCTCTTCTTCTTCTTCTTCTAGCCTCAACATCCTTCTCTTCTTCTTCTTGGATGCATCATCGGCTGTTGGTTTTGAGGGTAAAGGAGTTGGTTTAATGGGTTGTGGTAGTGGTGATTTTGAAGTGGTAGGTTTTGCAGGTTGTTCTAGCATTCTTGTAGTGAGTGAGGCTTTGGAGTGTTTTGCTAGTTCATTTCTGTTCCCAGCACCTGCTTCATTTAGTGCTTCAATCACTAATCCCTTAGTGTATGCTTCAGACGTACAGATCTTGGTGGTTATTGCCAAGATACTGTCCCTGGTCCATGACTTAATCTCTATCAATGATCTCCCAAGATACTTTGCAATGAATCTGATCATGATCTCCAGTCTTTCTCTTTCTAACACATCATACTTGCCCATCTTGAGTTAATTTCTTCAACTTCAAGTCTTCTAATCTCTGAGTCAAGCTGTGCAGTATCGAACCCTTGTCTATACAGTTGATCAATAATGGAGTCCATAGATTTACTATGTGTAGCATCCGCCATTTTGATCATCTCATCAAGTTTGAGTTCTTTTTGGAGTTCTTTTTCTTTCCTTTCAATCTTCCTCTTCTTATATGTGATATGAAAGTCTTTGTGACTTTCACTCACTTGATCAGTGTCAGCTCCCTTCACATACTCTTCTTCCTTCTCAGTCTCCTTCACAACCTCCTCTTCCTTCTCAATCTCCTGTTCTTTCAGTATGCTTTCCCTTTTGCTTTCACTAACTGACTCTCCCCCTTTTTGGTTGCATTGGTTGCAAGGGTTTGAGTAGTAGAAAGCCTTGTGCTCACAATCTCCTCCACCAGGGGCTGTATGATTGAGGGAAGCCTCTCATCCATGGTTTTGATCACAATGTCTGTGATCATTGGGGTGATGAGAGGTAGGGATTTCTGGAAGATAGCAGCTGTTTGCTCAGAGGGGTTCTGTCCCTGAGAAGCAGTGCCAGAAGTAGAGGCTGGTGGGTTGTAAGTTTTGATTGGCTGAGTGTTTAGGAGACCTTCAGGTGAAGGTGCCATCTGTGGGTGTATGTTGGTGTCAGATGGACTTGCTTCTTGAGAGAATTGGTCAAGTAGTCTTTGTAGTCTACTGACTTCTTCCTCAAGAATTGTGTTCTGGGCTAGAACATCATAAAAGAAGCCCAGGTCATCATCAGCAGATGCTGAATCACCTGACCTCCTGCTTGTAGCAGGATGTACATGCCCTGGGTGTAGACCAGTTGTAGCATGTGCCCCTTTTTCTTGGAACTGGGGACTTCCAGCCTCAGGACGATGTCCTTCATCAGCTGTTGCCTCTGATGAGGTCTTAGCAATGTTACCAGCCTCAGTCTGATCATGTGCTGATGCAGAAGAGGTGGCAGCCTCACCAGATATTCTGATCTCCTTATCTACACTAGGAGACAGAACATTTAAACCCCTGTGCTGTGGGTTGTCAGAAGCATGTTGATCCTCTTCCTCTATATCTGTGGTTTTCCCCTTTGGTGGTTGTTGGGGAGGAGGAGAGGCATGCAGCTGAGTCAGCACGTTTGCAATTATAAGTGTTGGACTTTGGGGGGCATTTTCATGGGGAGATAGGGTAAAATCAGTATGCACCTGGGGAGAATGGTGCGTTTCAATGGCAATCTCCTCAAATGAGGAAGATTCCAGATTTGTGGGTACCCCTTCTTTGGTTGCTTCAGGCTCCTTTTGAGAGGAATCCTGAGCGGCTGTGGCTGGTTGAGTCTCTGATACTACTGGGGGGTTTACACCAGCAAGTATATCCTGTCTTGGTGGTACAGGAGCATCTTCAGGGGACTCATCTCCCTGAATAGCTGTTTTGGGTCGTTTTGTTTTTGGTTTGGTGGGGACTTTGGATCTTGTGTGGTGGTGGCTGTGGGTTCCAGCTGCGTGGGTTTGCGCAGCTTGGCAGCCATTTTGAGTGATTGGTCAGAGTTGTGCCGGGAGTATACTTCAGGCAATACAGCCATAGCAGGGACTCCCAGGCCAACAAGTCCCTCAGCTTGAAGCTGGTTTTCAATTATGGCCATTATGAACCGAGGATATAATATCCAACGGTTAGCAAGTTTTTTTGGGCCATATCCTTGAGCTCTAAAAATAGTATTTCAGAAAAATTTAAAGGTTGTTGCTCAAGGATGGAGTACAATACCTGTTGCCACCTTGTGGACATTTGATCCCATGATGAAGTCTTGGGGGCCAGGCAGACATTGACCATATGAAAGATGAGCCGTTCAGCATCCTGGAAATGTTTCTTCAATATGGTAGAGGCACTCAGGTTACCTTCGTATCCATGGTGGGCAAATGATAGATCTGTTGTGCCCTTTGGATAACTAGTCGGGAAAGTGGCATCATCCAGATTGAGGGTTTGGCGAAGAATGTCTGGAGTGATGACCACCTTTTGACTATTGACAAACGCTTGAAGAGACTCTGTGTCATTCTCCTCAGAGACAAGAGTGACGTTTGTCCAGAATTGGCCAAGAGATTCGGCATATATGGTGGGGTTTAACAGAAAAGCTGTTTGGTAAGGTGACTGGACCATTAAATCAATGGCGTTGTGAAACTTGGTCCAGTATGGCGATTTGGTAAGGTGAGCGACACAGTTGTGTCGTGGTTTTAGTTGCATGGTCGCCATGGATGAAGAGAGGTTACAGAGTTTTTGAACGTTAGGTTTGAGAGGAGAGGTGAGAAAAACTCTGAAGGTGGGATAAGGTATTTATAGGGTAGGGTTATGAAACGACTGAAGGTTTTGGTGTTAGTCATCATTCGTTGAAACTACTGATGACGTGGCATTAACTTTCAGAGGTTTGAAATGACTGACCGTATTGGTGTGATCATCAGTTATTATAAAACAACTGAAGACTTGGTTTTAACCGTCAGACGTTGAAACAACTGAAGTCTTGATTTAGTCTTCAGTAGTTATAAAACTACTGAAGACAACTTTGACTTCAAGTGGTGAAACAACTGAGGACATGGTGTTTGTCATCAGTAGTTGTGAAACTACTGAAGACAGTGGTTTTGTCATCAGTTGTTGTAAACAGCTGAAGACTTGGTGTTAGTCTTCAGTAGTTGTAAACTACTGAAGACATAGGTTTGGCTTCAGTTGTTTAGAAACAGCAGTTGTAGAAACAACTGAAGAGAAATTACTCATCAGCTGTTTTCGTCAATTCATAGCTTTTCAGCTGTTTCAGTCTGACCTCCACACTTACTCATCAGACTTACATCTGAGTTTCAGAGGTTTCATTGGTCATCAGTACTTATCTGCATTTCTGACATCAGTAGTTGTAGCTACATCAGCTGTTGTGATTTCATCAGCTGTTGTAACTACATCAGCTGTTTTAACAAATAAAGTACTTCAGTACTTGTGAGGAATGTAGCCTTCAGTAGTTATAAAAACTACTGAGGGAAAGGAACTCATCAGTACTTATATATGACATGGTTACCAATGATCATCAGTATTTATTACTGAGATCATCAGTAGTTGTCACTTATTCTAGCTGCAGCATACCAAGCCTTAACACCAGGTTGTGGAAAGTTGAACTATCCAAAGGCTTAGTAAAAATGTCTGCAAGCTCATCAGCACTAGGAACAAACTTTGGATCAATCAGACCTTTTTCAAAACAATCTCTAATAAAATGGTGTCTAATTTCAATATGTTTAGTCCTAGAGTGCTGGACAGGATTCTTGACAATACAAAGAGCTGAAGAGCTGTCCATTAACAATGGAGTCTTAGTCTCAGTTATGCCATAATCCAATAATTGGTTTTGAAGCCATAATACCTGAGATGTACAACTTGCAGCAGCAATGTACTCGGCTTCAGCAGTTGATGTAGCAACTGAGGTTTGTTTCTTACTCTGCCAAGAAATCAAACAGTTGCCTAGGAATTGACATCCACCAGAAGTTGATTTCCTGGTCAACTTACACCCTGCATAGTCACTGTCAGAAAAAGCAACTAATTTACCAGAATGTCTAGTAGAATACCATAAACCTAGAGATGGAGTGCCTTGCAGATATCTAAAGATCCTCTTGACTGCAATCAAATGAGACTCCTTAGGTGCAGCCTGAAATCTAGCACAAACACATGTAGCAAACATAATATCTGGTCTAGAAGCTGTTAAGTACATCAAGGACCCAATCATACATCTGTAAAGTGTTTCATCAACCACTTTACCTTTCTGATCTGTATCCAGTTGTGTGGTGTTGCACATGGGAGTAGAACAGGGTTTACAATTTTGTAAATCAAATTTTTCCAAAAGATTTTTGTGTATTTGGACTGATGAATGAAAATTCCATCAGCCTTTTGTTTGATTTGCAAACCCAGAAAGAATTGTAATTCCCCCATGGCACTCATTTCAAACTTTTGTTGCATCAACTTTGTAAAGGCATCACACAACTGTGGATCAGAAGATGCAAAAATAATATCATCTACATAAATTTGAACAAGTAGATTATGCTGCCCAGCTTTCTTAATGAATAAAGTTTTATCTATGGAACCTCTAGTAAAATTATTTTCAAGAAGAAAGTTTGATAATGTCTCATACCAGGCTCTAGGAGCTTGTTTCAACCCATAAAGAGCCTTATCAAGCTTATACACCCAATTAGGATGCTTATTGTCCTCAAAACCCGGTGGTTGACATACATAAACCTCTTCTTTAATTTTCCCATACAAAATGCACTTTTGACATCCATTTGAAAAACTTTAAGATTTTGATAAGCAGCATAAGCTAAAAACAATCTAATTGCTTCCAGTCTGGCTACAGGGGCAAAGGTTTCATCATAATCAATACCTTCTTCTTGTGCAAACCCCTGAACAACCAGTCTGGCCTTGTTCTTAACAATAAGCCCATTTTCATCAGTTTTGTTCCTAAACACCCATTTAGTGCCTATTGCACACTTACCTGGAGGTAGAGGAACCAGTTCCCACACTTGCTGTTTCTTGAACTGAAGAAGCTCAAGCTGCATGGCATCAACCCATCCATTGTCCTTTAAAGCAATGTGATAATTCTTTGGCTCTTGCTGACTGATGAAGAGAGCATAGAAGCAGAAATTTGACAATTGACTTCTTGTTGATACTCCAGCAGTGATATCACCAATGATTTGAGACATAGGGTGATTCTTCAGATCTTGGTACACAATGAGATCAGTGCAAGTGTTTGTAGCAGGCTCAGCAGCAACAGATGGTGATGGTGAAGTATTTCCTTGAAACCAATCAGTAGATGGTAATTCAAAGGAAGTTGAAGTTGTAGAAATCTCATCAGCATTTGTTGTGGATTGTGCTGCTGGAGCTACAGGAACATCAGGTCTAGCTGAATCAGGCAGTTGATCACTAAACTTGAAGAGGTGAGTACTACTATCATCATCATCAGCACCAGCAGTACCACCAGGTGGTGAACTGTTGACAGGAGCAACAGCAGGAGTTTGATGAGGAACATATTGCAGTATGTCCAAATCAAATATCTCCACAGGGTTTTGTGGAATCTTGTCCTTTGGAGATTCATTAAACTTAACATGTAGAGTCTCTTCAACCATCTTTGTTCTACAGTTGAAGACTCTGTATGCTTTGCAAGTTGATGAATAACCAACAAAGTACCCTGCATCCACCTTAGAATCAAATTTTTGGAGTTGATCCCGTGTGTTGAGAATGAAACAAGGACATCCAAAAGCTCTGAAGAATGAAATTAGAGGGGCCAAATGATGAAGAACTTCATATGGAGTTTTCATCAACCTCTTATTTACTAGAGCTCTATTTTGTACATAGCAAGCTGTATTGATAGCTTCAGCCCAAAAAGTCATTGGCAGTCCAGAGTCAGCCAACATGGACCTTGCAGCTTCAATAAGGGTCCTGTTCTTTCTCTCCACTACTCCATTTTGTTCAGGAGTTCTTGGAATGCTAAAATGCCTCTTGATTCCCTTTGAGAGGTAGAACTCATCAAGTGTATTGTTTCTAAATTCTGTTCCATTATCACTTCTAATACACTTGACTGAGAGGGAATACTGCTTCTCAACATACAACACAAAGTTGATAATCTTCTGAGCTGCTTCATCCTTTGAATGCAAGAAGAAAGTCCATACAAATCTGGAGTAATCATCCACAATTACCAGACAGTATTTCTTCTTAGCCATACTCATCACTCTCACAGGACCAAAGAGATCCATGTGAAGAAGCTGTAAGCAGGCATTGGACTTAGGTTCTTCTATGGAGGGAAATGAAGCTTTGTGCTGTTTTCCTTTTAAACAAGCAGTGCAGTCATCTTCACATTTGAACTCCTTCATAGGCAATCCCCTTACTAAACCATGGTTTATCAGCTGATTTATGTTTTTGAGATTAACATGACCCAGCCTTCTATGCCATAGTGTAGATTCTTGAGGGGAAGCCTTGGAAAATAGGCAAGGATGGCCTTTGAGATCTATTTTCTTGAAAGATCTAAGGCATACACTCTTCCTGTCCTGTTGGCCTTAAGGAGAGTGTATTTATCCAACACCTTATCAATCAAACTTAGAACTTTGGATGACAGAATCCGGCAGTTCTGACTTGTGAAAAGAGCAACATGGCCTTTGTCACACATTTGACTGACACTCAAGAGGTTGTACTTGAGATTTTCCACATGGTTAACATCATCAAACTTTATTTCCCCATTGGAAACAAAGCCTTTGCCGATGATGTAACCCTTTGCATCATTGCCAAAAGACACAAACCCCTTCCTTCCTTGAGAGTAGTCATTAAGAAGTGATCTGTTTCCTGTCATATGCATGGATCCTCCACTGTCTACATACCAGATGCCTCTGTGGCATGTTGAAGAACCCTGCAGAACAAAACAAATTAGTTAGATTTTGAGACCCAAACCTTTTTGGTTTTGGGCCTGTTCACATCAACAGATGGTAGACTAACAGGTTTGTTGGAAATAACAGCCTGAGAGGAAGAAGATGGTGAGAAAGGAATCCTTTGGCTTGGACCTCCTTTTCTGTGGTTTCAACATAGGAACATCTAATTGGTTGACTCTTCCCAATAGATGTTGAACCATCATAACCAGCTGTGTCTGATTTTGTGATAAAGCTTTCAGCTCTTCAGACACATTAGCACTGGAGTTTGATAAGTTCTTATGTTGCACCTTCTTCTTTTGAGCAATCTCAGCTGTTACCTGTTTAACCCCTTCCTTTTTGGATTTCTTTTTGGACTTAAGGGTTACAGGATTTGATGTTGCTGGTACAAATGTGGCTTCAAACTCATTTTTCATTTTAACCATTTTCTCTTTAATTTCCTCTTTATGTTTGAGTTTGGATCCTCTTTTGTACCAACAATCATCTGTAAGATGATTAAACAAACCACATACTTCACATGGTTTCTTTTTCATCTTATGTTGATCATCAACTAAAGAGGATGAAACTACTGAAGACTTGCTCTTCAGTACTTTGGAAGCATTATTTGCTTTCTTTTCCTCTTTAGTAGTCTTCAAACTCTTTCTACTGACAGTTTTCTTCTTTTCAGTGCTGACAGTAGTTGGAGTTTGAACTTCAGGTGTTAAATCTTGCTCTCCAGTCCTTTCAGGACTTTCAGAAATAACTCCTGAGTTGATCAACTCTTTGATCATGTGAGTGTCAGCAATTGAACCATCAACATCAGCTGATAGGTTCTGAGAGGGCTTAGTGCTGACTTCTACTTTTGATGATGCTCTATCAAAAAGTGAATCACATGATGAGGTGGATTGGTTATTGCTTTCTCCATCAGATTTCACTTCTACTCTTGGAGCAAAATCTGTAGGAGGAGCAGTGTGATTATAACCAATGCCAAACTTCACATTGGAAGCTGATTGCTTACTAAGAAGCATTTCAAAACCTTTGCATGATTGTACCCATCGATCACACTCTACTTGGGTGACTGCAAGGGTTTCTTTGAGACTTCTCTGGTCTTCCAGAATAACCTCTAGCTTAGCCTTTTCATCATTTAATTGGCATTTAAGCTTATAAATCTCATCATTTTTACTATTAAGAGCAGACTCATACTCAGCTTGTCTTTTGGAAATGGTTTTCTCAAACTCAAGTTTTTGATTTATTAATGCTACATTTGCCTCTCTAATAGAGACAAAGGCAGCTATGCATGATTCAGAACATAACTTGGCTTTAGCCTCTGAAGATACCTGAGTTACCTGTGAAGATGATGCAGTTGAGCAGGAACCCTCAGTTGACTCCAGAGCCATAAGTGCCAGATTCCCAAAAGGACTATCACCACCATGTTGATCAGCACTTGTGAACAGTTGTTCATGACCAGACATGTCATCTGGCAAGCTGCTCCAGTCAACAACTTCAGGGGTGAAGAAGCTATGTTGTTGAGGTTGAGGAGGTTGATGAGATGGTTGAGGTTCTGGAAGTGCATGAGGTTGTGGTACCATAGGAGCTTGAACTTGACTGGTTTGTGGCATGTAATAACAAGGGTAAGGGTATGGCATTTGACCCTGAGGAACAAAATATGCAGGAGATTGTAGTTGAGAATGATGACTAGAATTGACAGGATGTTGCCCTTTGTTTTGTTGACTATTGCTAGGGAAAGTCACAAAAGGTGCAGAGGAATTAGATCCAGATGATCTACATTCTCTAGCAAAGTGTCCAAGCCTTTGGCATTTGTGACACCTCAACTTACTCTTGTCAAAACCAACTTTGGTTTTGCCAGAGAGTCCTGGGAACTTTCTTCCAGTTCTTTTGTAGAACTTCTGAGATCTGATATTTATCAAGGCCATTTGGCTCAAAATATCCATCTCTTCTAAGTCATCATCAGCAATCCCCTTGAGATCATCCATGATGAAGCATAGATTGTCATTATTAACACCCAGTAAACTGACTATCAACACTCACAAATGCTGAATCAGAAATGTTTGAAGAGAAATCAATATGCTCATCATACTGGCATTCAGATGAAGCATATTCTGACTCATGACTAACCAGAGCAGTGTTGCCTGGTACAAAGTCTTCAGTGAGCTTACCAGATGAAGACAGTTTTCTTTTTTGTTCTATCTCTCTCTCAAATGTGAGCAATTTCCCATGGAGTTGGGTGAGAGATAGTTTGTCCAAATTTGCACTGGAGCGTAGGACAATATAGTATATGTGTCCCATCTCTCAGGCAGTGATCTGAGAAATCTGTTATTCATCTGGATATTAGTGTACTCATGTTTGACCATTTTTAATTCAGAGATCAAACAAGAGAACCGCTCAAACTGTTGAGTCAGTGTCTCACCCTTCCTATGAGAGAATGTCTCATATTGTTGGGCAAGGATCTCTCTATTATTTGCCAAGACCTCATCTGTTCCTCCAAATTGTTCTTTCAAGGCATTCCAGAGGTCATGGGCAGATTCATAATGCATTAGCCCAGAATAGATTTCATTGGGTAGTGCCATGGCCAGAATTCCATGGGCTTTTGCATCAATCTCAAACAATTTCTTATCCTCATCTGAGTATTGATCCTTCCTCTTCGGAACCATTTGATTGGTTTCCGGGTTATTCACCATAGGCTTGTGTGGACCATGTACCACTGATGTCCAACAACCTGAGCTGTTAACAGACAGGTGATGGAGCATACGTCGTTGCCATATGTTATACTCATTCCTAACCAGCATTGGAGGCTTGGTTGAGGAACCAGTATTGTGAGGATCATTGGAAGGAGTAGTCATTTTGGGTCCAAAAACAATTTTATTCAAGCTTTTAAAAGATTTTAGACAGACCACAACACAACTCAATGAAAACCAAGAAATAAGTCTCAGGATGAATGATTAAAAACACAGAAAAATTCAATCTCTATAACCGTTTCTTGCAAAAATGCTAATTCAATCAAACTTGGATCTTGAAGAGCAGTTTCAATGATCAATTATTAGATCGATCAATGATTAACCAGCTCTGATACCATTTGTCAGGATCAGCGATCACAAGTTTGATGTATTAGAGAGTAATGCAGCGGAATGAGATCAAGAATTAGACAAATTATAGCAAGAGTTTGATATTTTAAACAAATACGAGAGAATATATTTCTGTGATAAGGAATGTTTCAATAATGCCCAATATATTGCTCAATCATTCAATATTACAATAAGGTTGACACTCCTTATATAGAGTGCAATCACTGCTGTAATCACGGGATAGTGATAACTAGCAGATCTAGTACAAAAATAACTAACACTTAACAAACTACTGAAATGTTCACAACTACTGAGAACATGTCAGAGTGCTAAGTATAAAACATGAAACTACTGAAAGGAAAACTACTGAAACTACAACGACTGAAGAACAAACTCTTCAGTCGTTTTACAAAACTACTGAAAGATAAAACATAAAACTACTGAAAAGTAAACCGTCACAACTACTGAAGAAGTCCTCTTCAGCTGTTATGACAACATCTGATATTTGGTCTTCAGCACTTGTGTCTTCAGACTTTGTTCAGCACTTGTCTTCAGACTTTGTCTTCAGTTGTCTTCAGACTTTGTCTTCAGCACTTGTCTTCAGACTTTGTCTTCAGCAGTTGTGTCTTCAGACTTTGTCTTCGCACGTGTGTCTTCAGACTTGTCTTCAGGGTGTTATCTTCAGCTGTTGTGGACTTCAGTAGTTGTTGTGACGTCTGTGGGACTTAAGGTTTTTCTGATCCGGCTCATTGGTTCTTTTGGTCCAACCGCAATTTCAGTCGCCCAGTACCAGTAGATGAGTAGAACACACGTTATTTATCACAAATCAAGCAGTAATCACAATAGGAGAAATTTGGGCAGGTGTGAATGCGTATGGGCGATTTCAGAGAACTTTGAAGGGTGGTAAGGGTTATGACCGACTGAACCCTTATTTATACTATTTTAAATTTCAGTCGTGCGACTGGACCCATACGCATGCTTCATTCGTCGACTGGGTTTCAGTTGTGCTAGTGGCTCATACTCCTTCATCCATTCGTACGATTGGTTCAGTCGTGTGGTCCAATCGTATGGTTGTCCCATACTCATGGTCCCAATCGCGTGACTGGCTCATTCGTATGGTTCAAACGTGCGATTGGATCATCCTTATGGTTCAATCGTACGATTGAATCATACTTATGAGTTTGACCTTATACATATCCACACACTCATAATCTAACTTGTGATATATAGCATTATGAATGATCATCTCAGACATGACCTTTTTAACTGAACATCATTTGATCACCTCAGACGTGGTCCTTTAATTTGAAACATATTTGATCACCTCAGACGTGATCCTTTTAATTTTAAAACATTTGATCACCTCAGACGTGATCCTTTTAATTTTAAAACATTTGATCACCTCAGACGTGATCCTTTTAATTTGAAACCATTTGATCACCTCAGACGTGATCCTTTAATAGAAAAACTGATTGGTCACCTCAGACGTGACCCCTTTAGTGAGTGATTCACAGAATTCATCTAGTTGTGCGACGTCTACACTACAAAAAGACTAGAAAATAGAAACAACTTTAAATTTAAAAGAAAAACAAGACATATTTTATAGTTTTGGGTTTGAGCAGAACAACTTCAAGTTAATTTAATCATTCTGGAAAGATTCATTATGGAATCATACTGGTATATCATACTCATTTGGGACCCTTTTAATATGCACTTTGATGCTAGATTCTTGTTTTTTCTGAGAGTCATAGCACATTCAAGAAATCATACTAGAGCTATAAGATGCACACAATGATTTTGACTGTCAAGAGTTGCAGTCACGATGATTGTCAGTATGTTTTTCCACTTAAATCCATACACAGATTTTTGACTCCTCACATGGTGACAAGTTAGGTTTAATATTTCAACAAGCATTTGTGGATCTCACACTTATATGGTAATCAACATTCCTCAGGAGATTTTTGAGCGGTCTACGGGTATTTGACAAGATGAAACTATTCTAAGAGCTTTCAAAGAGATGCCAAGCCTCAGGTCAGTGCCATCGCACACAGCAGAGAGCGCAAACAACAATGAATTCTAGAATATTTAGGTTATGCTTATCCTTATGTCAGTGTCATCGCACAGCAGAGAGGCACACAACCCTTCTCTTGTTAGAGCATTTTTTTCTTTTAGCACATAACGCACCAACAACATTAGTCATTATCTTGATTGCGCTTATATTTTTTTTTCATGTGCTTTGCTCATTTTTATGGTCATCCGCACACATTTGTGCGTTTATTTTGCTCGTCACCCCTTATTGGAAATGCGTTGATTGTGTTAACCAAGGATAAGATGAGAACCCACAGCAAGTTTAACAACTTAGTTTGAATTTGATTCACCAATGAAGTCTACTCGTCTATTGTGTTGAATCTACCGACACATCATATAATGAACTAGCAACTAGCAACCTCTAGGTCTACATTCTCTATTTTACCTCAGTAGCAAACTAGTTCAACTATCATTTTATTTAGTTGTGCTTAGACTTCTCATACTTATAATTTGAATTTTGCATTTTGAGCAAATTAGTTTTCAAGTCCCAACCAATTTATTTCCTGTGTACTATCATTTTCCATAAACTGTGAATCATAATCACAGATTTGATTTCATTTCTTTCAGCTAACCTGCCCTCCCCCTCATTTTTTTTAAGTAAAGGAAATACTAAAATAAAACAATTCTCCCCCTAAAATTCTAAAACCGAAAATCTTTTTGTGTTTTGGAATTTTAATAGACAGGAAAATAAAATAAAAAAAATAAAATAACTAATAAACAAAGAACCTACTTGTCGGACTTAGAACTGTGGTCTTCTTGAATCACATCACTTTTCTTTTTCCATGCATGCATTAACCTTTAAAATATATAAAAACTGTGGTTTGTCAAATGCTTTTGTGTAGAGGTCGGCGCCTTGAAAAAATATTAATTTTAACCACATCGATTAGTTGCTTTTCAAAATAGTCACGTATAAAGTGATATTTAATATCGATGTGTTTTGTTTTAGGGTGTTGGACCGGAATTTTGGTTACAGCAATTGCAGCATAATTATCAACAAAATAGGGGTGTTAGAAAATTGCAAACCGTAGTCGCGCATTTGCTGTTGAATCCAAATGATTTGTGAAAGCAACTTGCAACAGCAACGTATTTAGCTTCACATGTTGACAGAGCAACTATGTCTTCTTCTTACACTGCCAGGTGACTAACCGTCTACCAAGGAACTGACATCCCGCTGATGTTGACTTGTAATTCATTTTGCAACCACCATAGTCCGAGTCACTATACGCTGTAAGCTCAAAGTCATCGTCATGAGGATACCACAACCCGAGTGTTGGAGTACCCTTAGATAACGAAAGATCCTTTTAACTCCGATGAGATGATTTACTTTTGGTTTTGCCTGATATCTGGAAGATAAACATGTGTCATACATAATATCAGGACGCGAAGCTGTGAGGTACATGAGAGATACGATCATTCCTCTGTACATGGTGGCATCAACCACCAGATCACCATTTTCATCGGTGTCACGTCATGGTTCGTGGCAAGTGGAGTTCCAGCTACTGAAGCATTCTCCATGTTGAATCGACTGAGGATATCTCCTACATATTTGGTCTGATGTAGGAAGATTCGTTTGGTGTCTGATCCACCTGTAAGCCAAGAAAGAACTTCATCTCTCCCATGTCACTCATCTCAAACTCTGCTTTCATTATAGATTCGAATTCTTTACATAATTCTTCATTTTTGGAAACGAAGATTATGTCATCCACATATATCTATACCAACAGTAAATCACCATCCTTTTCTTTGATGAATAATGTACAGTCAATAACTCCTCTTTGTGAAAACCGTGTTTCACAAGATGAGTTGAGAGTTTCTCATACCAGCTCTAGGGGCTTGATGGAGCCCGTAAAGAGCCTTGTCCAGTTTGTAAACTCTATCCCGATGATACGGATCCTCAAATCCTTGGGTTGACTGACATAGACTGTTTCACACAGGATTTCACCATGAAGGAATGCACTTTTTACATTTAGTTGATAAACTTTAATCTTCATGTAGGATGCATAGGCTAGAAATACGTATTACTTCCATCCTTGCCACCGGTGCAAACACTTCATTGTAATCTATGCCTTCGACTTGTCGAAATCCTTGAACCACAAGCCGAGCCTTATTCCTAATTATGACCCTTGCTCATCTTTCTTGCACTTAAGCACCCATTTAGATCCTATCACCTTAGCACCTTTTGGTCTGTCCACAAGGGTCCATACTCCTAACTTCTTGAGCTGTAGGAGTTTTTCTTGCATTGCACTAACCCATGCCTTATCGTTTAAGGCTTCACTCACATATTTTGGCTCAAATTGAGACACAAAACATCGATATGCACAGATATCCCTTTTCCATGACTGAGGCATAACAGCTGAGTATAGCTGATTTCGTGTTTGTACTCCTGATCGAACATCTCCAATGACATTTTCCAAGGGATGATAAACATTAATCAAGATCCAGGAGTGGTGGGAACAACTACCTCAGTATCCAGATTGTGAAACCCAGGTTCAGTATCTGTAGCTGTTCGAGTATGAGGTTCAGAAGTGTCAGAGGCATCAGGATTTGATGCTTGTGTACTTTCATTGGTGGGAACCTGTTCCTCCTGGTCCACATTTTCAGTCTCAACTGCTTCATCATCAGAGGAAGAATCACTTACTTCAAGCTCTCCCCCTAAAGGGCTAGAAGTATCATCTAATGGAGCCGTTGATGTTGAGTCTGGTAGTGGGGTGTTCAGAACATCATACATCATCTTAGCAGAAGCTCATCATCAGTATGAGAAGGCGGTAGATTGAAGGACTTAAAGAATCCATCATAGTCAAAGAAGAAAGAGGGTCCTTTTCCAGTAGGGGGTGGTGTATCTTTGAACATCAACATTGCACCATACTTCTACCTGACCCGTTGAGTTGTTATAAACTCTCTTGTCTGGTATGCTGTATCCGAGAAAGATACCTTCTCCTGACTTCTCACAAACTTCCCAGTCTGAGTTTTCTTCAAAAACATGCACGGTGCGCCAAACGGTTCTAGATACTCCAAGTTGGGTTTACGTTGCTGGAGCAGCTCATAACATGTTTTCCCATGTCGTTTGACTACTAAGACTCGATTGAGCGTGTAACACGCATTAGCCACTGCCTTATTCCAGAACTGAATAGGCAGTTTCGAGTCAGCTAGCATTGTCCTGGCAGTCTCTATCAAGCTCTGATTTTTCCTTTCAGCAACGCCATCCATCTGTGGAGTGTAGGCAGAGGTAAATTGATGTAAAATTCCTTTCTCTCTACAATATGCCTCCATCCACTGATTCTTGAATTCTGTGTCGTTGTCTGATCAAATCTGCCTTACCTTTAGCTTGTAGAGTGATTCCAATGTAGTTACTAGATGTTTGAATGATTCAAAAGTTTCTGATTTGGCTTTCAGAAACATCACCCAAGAGAATCTTGAGTAATCATCCGTTACTACAAAGCATATAGATCTCCAGCAATACACTTTATGCTTACAGGGTCAAACAGATTCATGTGTAGAAGCTCAAGAGGAATATCAATAGAAGTCACTTTCTTTGCCTTGTGAGACTTCTTGGTCTGTTTCCCTTTCTTACATGCTACACAGAAATCCGGAAGCTGGAAATTCTTGACAGTTACTCCATTTACTAAATCATTCTAAACCAGATGATTCCTCTTCCTTGGATTAATGAGTCCCATTCTCCTATGCCATGAGACTGAATCCCTCTCAGTTGCCTTTGACAAGAACATTGAATAGTGTGATCAGTTGTGGAGCTTTTGATAGATCCAAGACATACAAGTCGTTATATCTTGAAGCTGACATAAGAACCTTATCCTCCTCAATCACATAATCCTTCTTCAACATGTAGCACTTCTTGTTGTCAAATACAACTTTGAATCCTTTATCACAAATCTGGGAGACTAAAAGTAAGTTGTTCTGTAGTTGTTGAACGTAGTTGACCTTGTCAAACTTACTTTCTCATTTCCCACTTCGCCTTGAGCGGTGGTGTACCTCCTTTGTTTCCAGCAAATGAAACATGTCCCCCTTTAATTTGTTTGACATTGAAAAGGATAGACGAATTCCCTGTCATGTGCCTGGACGCCCCACTATCAATAATCTAGGTATTAGTGATAGCGCTGTAGCGGACACCCTGCACGTTCAAAGAAACTTATTAGTTCATATTTGGGACCCAAGCCTCAACTGGCTTGGGTGACCCGAAGAATCACACATCATAAATTCAACCCACTGTCCTTTAGAGGATAAGGGCACATCCTTCTTCTTCTTGTCCTCACTATCAGACACTTATTTTATTTTTCTTTCCATAAACTAGTTTTATGTAAGGCATGTTTGTGGTAAATAGATGACTGGCTTATGGTTTGAACTTTAGGTTCACTAAACTCTTAGGTGGAGTATTAGATCTCATTTAGAAAAACTTGGTTTTTCATCAAAAGTTCAATTTTCTTTCTAGGCGTCTATAATAAGGACAATTAGGAGAATATGTCCTCGTTTTCCACAACTTTAGCAAGCTCTTACTTCTATAGATTGAAGAAATCTTTTATGTGGTGTTGAGTTTGGTAAAGGTGTGAGATGTGTTCGGTTGGGTTTTGTCACTTCTCTTTTAGATTTTCAGCTTCTTTAACAAAATTAATTGTTTTGACATTTTGAACATCTTTAACTTTTGGTTTACTTGGACTTTGATGAATAATACATTTATGGTTAACTGGTTTAGTCATTTTGGGTTCTGACATCGACGTTTGTGAACCTGACCTTACATTAACACTTCTAATTTCATCATCCAAATTCTTAACTGGCAGTTTTCAGATTTCAAATAGAATCCTTCGGTTTAGTGCCAGATTTCACCGGTTTACCCGTGGAATCCGGATCACTAACCAGAGAAGTGGACACCACATGATCCTTTACTGGGTTGTTATTTATAGGTCTACATTTGGTGTTCAAAATGATTTCATGTGGTGGCGGTACAACCTTGTAACCCAGACCTTCCCCTGAATTTCGTTCTTTCACAAGGTTCTAAACAATATTAGAAGAACTAGCCCAACTATGCAGTTTTTGTTTTAAAAAATCAACCTCAACTTCCAACTGCTTTTTCCTTCTTGGTTTCTTCCAAAGAATTTAAATAAAACTTTATATCATTAGCTTGATTTAAGGCAACAACCTCGGTTTCCCTTAGTTGTTTTCCCAAAAGTTCTATTTTTTCTTTGAAACTGCACTCATTTTGTTTTAATATACGATTAGCTTTAGTGCAGAGTTGTAAATCATTTACTAAGTTATCATTGTGTTCTAATAACCTAGCAAATTTCAGATCAATGCTTTCCCTAAATTTTCACATTCAAAACAAGTATGTTTTGCAAATAATGATCTAAAGAACTTACCTGTGATGAATTAGTTGAATCAGCCATCAAAGCTGAATCAGACCCTTTAGTGACTAGAGATTCTGAAATCGTGGCTCTAAGTTCTTCCTCTACCAGGTGATTTACCACATTCACAGCTTCTTCGGTATCTGACATCGCTTGCTCAACTGTAATCTCACCTTCACTAGCAGATCCATCATCCAGTGCTTCACAAAGGCAATATTTGATTCCCATAGAGAGACAAATGGAAGGACCAATCTTGACCTTCATCACCATGAGCAGTCAGAGCCTTTGTCTCTTTACTTGAAGAAGCAGTCCAATCATGTCTTTGTCTTGACGGTTGAAAGTAGGAAATGGGTTACCATTTCCATTTTCTTGGGCTTTACACATTCACGTTTAAAATGCCTCTTTTCACCACAGTTGAAACATGTGACTTTGGATTTGTCAAAACCAAAAGTCGTATCATTAGTGGCGACTAAATTTTTCCCCGTCTTCTTGAAAAACTTCTTAGCTCTTCTTACTGCACTTGCCAGTGCCCACATGATGTCCATTCTTTCCAGCTCATTCTCATCAACTTGCTCGTAATCCTCATCAGCAAGATGACAATTTCCAATCTTACCGGCAACTAGACCATCATAAGATTGTACCACTACTACTAGAAGATCCATATGCTCCTTAGCCTTCCACTGTGATATTATCGAGATTCGGTCTTCAACTTCTTAGTATTGGCCACAGACTGTGTATTGGGTGCCAGATGACCCTGACGTTTCGGTTCTTGATGCAGTGGTTTGGGAAGGAGCAGAAGAACTAGACATGAATGTTGTTTGTAACGGTGCTCCTAAAACAACTGGAGTTGGAACTGAGTTGTAAAATGAAGGATTCTGAACATAGGATCCTTTCTTTGACTTGTATTTCATTCTCAGTTCTTCCTCTCTTAACTTCAAGATGAAGTCATTTATGTCTAATGTCGCAAGATGTCGTTCTGTCTCTGATTGATACAAATGAATCCCATTTCTCAGGCAAACCATCAGCAAATCTTGAAACTTTATCTTCCATTGATGTGGTTACCCATGAGTGTGCAGGTCACTCATTAGATGATAGAATCTATCAATAATATCATCTAAGCTCTCATTCCCAATCGGAGAGAAATTGTCAAATTCCTTTCTAATAGCTTTTGCCCTCACTGATTTCAGAGTTGTATTCCCTTCGTATCTCTTTTCCAATGCATCCCATAACTTCTTAGCCTGCTTTTTTCTCAGAGAATTGATGAAAGATGTCCTTAGGTATCGACTGAGTCAATAAGGCATAAACTTTCTTCTCAGCAATGAAGAGAATCTTCTGAGCTTCACTCATTCCTCCCAAGGTTAACTTGACGCCATTAGCATTGCCTGGTATGTGTAACCACTCTCAATGGATGTCCAAAGATTGGGATAATCATCTAACTTTAACAACTTTGGCGGTTTATTATGATTACCAATCTCATTCTCTAGAAGTAGTAGGTTCTGGATGCGTGAGTCCTTTCCGGTAGTAAACGCAGCAAACTGATCTTCCATTTCTATAAAACTTGGTACTTGGAGACTAGACAATTTCAATCGTGCGAATGGACAATGAGTATGGATCACTCGTGCGAATGAAGGGTGCGAATGAATTCAATCGTGCGATTGGATTCAGTCGTGCGTATGAATAGATGATTGTAATCAAATGACTAGAGTTGTTCAGTCTTGCGAATGAGGAATGCGACTGAATTCAGTCGTGCGAATGGATTATACGAATGAGTTCAATCGTACGAATGAGCTTATCGTGCGACTGAAGGCTGCTATTTTTGCAAAATCAAAGATTTTGACACTTTGACACAAAATATGATTTTTCTAGGAACCCTAATCTGCCGTATAATGAAAAATCGAAACTTTAATGCTAGAAAACATCGAAAACACCTTTAGAAGCAAAGTGGTGACTCTTTTGATTAAAACGTAGGTTTTGATACCAACCTAATTGAATCAAACGCAAATCAAGAGTCACTGCTCTGATACCAATTTTGAAGTCGCTGGATCGGTTGACATCCGAGCGTGTTCTTGACGGAAGGAAAAAACCAAGAGACAAACAAGAGAATGAACAATATATAATGGTTTCATTAATAGAACCTAATGATTACAAGCTCGTTAACAGAAGAATCACGACTTTTGGCAAGGAGATCAAGCATGATCTCCCCTCTCATCCGGCAGCAGCTAGACCCCGGGCATACTCTCAAAACCTTACCTCCTCTCTACAAATGAACCTGGTATTTATAGGCCTCAACCCATATCAGATGCGACTGGCCCATTCGTACGATTGGACCATGCGTATGGTCAATCATACGCCAGGACCATACTTATGGTTCAGTCTTACGAATGGCCCAATAGCATCTCTCATCAGTCGCACGACTGGTCCATTTGCATGGCTCAGTCGTACGATTGATTCTCATTCGCATATGCTCCTGCGAATGACTCATTTTCATGTGTTTACAACATATCAGGTGTATTACATTAAGCTAGACTATTCGTCAGCGACGGACACGCTATATATGACAATAATTGCTCCAACAATTCTCCCCCTTGGACATTGCTTGCGAATAGTAGATAACACATCTTACAATCTTCAGTCAATCTTTGCTCTAGTGTCCAATATAATCAAATGAAAAACCATATTAGCCAACGTTGCTGATCCGTCAGGTTGCTACAGTATCCCTGCAAATGAATTTAGGCACAATAGCTTTCGTTTACTTTGCAGAACACCATCAAAGGAGCAAGATTCCCCATTTGACTGATTTTTTTTCCAGATAATGACATGAACATTTTCCATTGCTCCATCTTCACACAGGCTAACCCGATTAACATTAACACCTGCTGAATTCCCCTCAAATTCAGCATTATCCCAATATATAAACATTGTGCTCTCCTGGCGTCTTCATATGGTGTATTGGCAAAAAGTAGAGGGTTCCAATCTGCAGCTAACAATCTCAAACAAATCAGCATGCACGCAGATTCATCATCATAAACCAGCTCACATCATCACTTTCGATTGCGTCTTCAATTTCTCTATACATGGATTCCCCCTAAGAATCAGAATCCTCTCTGTGTGGATAAATATAACTTGATTGGCCCATAAATAGTCAGATGCTCCTGACTACCCCACCCCACAAATCAAGCAAACACCGACTGCTGATATCTTCTCTTCTCTCTTTTGTGTTCTATTCATCTATTCTGGAAGTCCAACGAACTCAGTGGGGTATCCATCGAACTTATTTGACAAAAACCTCAGGGTGAATGTGCTTTGCTCATCCTCAAATCTATGCAAGAGGCAGTTCTAGAATTTTTTTTTGGTCTGGAACACTGTTCATTCGTATGACATGGAGGACAAATATCACATTCGTGTGAATGGATGATACGAATGATATATTCGTGCGACTGGTCATAAGACTGGTCCAGTAGCATGACTGGACATAAGACTGGTCCAGTAGCACGACTGGACATAAGACTGGTCCAGTACACGACTGGACATAAGACTAGTCCAGTAGCATGACTGAACATAAGACTGGACATAAGACGATCCAGTCGTACGACTGGACATAAGACTGGTCCAGTCGCATGGTCCAGTCGTATGAGCGGATCTGCACGTATATATTCAGATCTGCAGCCGCCATGGCTGCCAAACCCTAAACTGATGAATTTTACATCAACCGAAAAAAAATAGACATCATAAACATTTCGCAAGGGTGATAAGAACGTGATTCCAAGTTCGATTTTAACTAAGAAACAACACACGTAAGAGATCTGAGCAAACAAACGAAGAACACGAAGTGGTTTAACATCAAAGAACATGAAATAGATCCAGAAATAAGAGCTCATGTTGCTAGAATGATTGTTAGATCATTCTAGTAGTAACCCCGGCTCTGATATCACTTGTTAGGACCGTGTACGTACGGAGTACTAACTGATTCTACGTTTAAACCGGATCAAATAGTGCGGAATCCTATTTGATTGGCGATCCAATCAGTGAGAACGATAACCCGATCGATATAAGATTGAAATAAACGTTAAGAACGAGTAGGAATCGATCAGGAACGAACTATGAACTTGGACAGGATGTTTGACGCACTGGACGGCTAGGGTTTATGTATATTCAAAATATCTCTCAAAGTTTTTTCTTTTCCACAAATTAAGTGGTATTTATAGGTTAGTGGTTTTTCATTCGTACAACTGAACCATTAGCATGGTTCAGTCGTGCGACTGAATCATGCTTGAGTTATACGCACGACTGAAGGTTTCAAATCGTGCGACTGAGTCAATCTTATGTCTTAATCATACGACTGATCTAGTCTCCTGGTTCATCGTGTGACTGGTCCATAAGTATGATGTATTCATGTGTATAGTCCATAAGTATGGTCCATTAGCATGAATAATCACCCGACTAAGTTGAACATAATACTCAATCATTATGGACTTAGAATTGTGTACAACAACCTCAAACCTATATAAGAAGTTCATACATATGAATCAAAGATAAATAAACATCACATCATATATCATATTTCATTACTTCGTCAATTACACATATGTAAGACATGAAAGACTTACATTAAGCACATAAAATAGGAACACATGTATCTACATTATATATTACTTCTCACTCAAAGTATTACAAGACTTTTACAAGCATACTAAATGAGGTACAATTAGAAACTATATATATTACTATCTACAGTCGGTTATACTTGATACCAGCTAGAAACTTATGACTAAACAAATACTACATTGCTAGAAGTAAGGTATCTAAGGTAAAATACTATCTAAGATTTGGTAACCATGACATTTCCATGACTTACCTTTTTTAACCAACTAAAGTTGGTAACTGTACTAACTGATAAGGGATGAACAACATGGAATAAAGTATGGTCAACTACCGAGTGTAGGAAAGCACCATGCAGTATATCATAGGTTGCAGCGGTATGTTCAGAGAGACCATACTTATGTCCATGGTTTCATAGTAGGTTCTTCCGAAGGTTAACTGGCTTCAGAAGAATAAGTTCTTCCTCCGAAGGTATGCAGTCAGGTACATGTTCGATCTGGGACATAGTATCCATGTCCATGGGTAGTAGGTTCTTCCGAAGGTTAACTGGCTTCAGAAGAATAAGTTCTTCCGAAGCCACTAATACTTCGTAAGAGGCTATTTCTTCCGAGCTTTGAGTTGATCTTCAGGATTTCATGCTTCGGAAGTCATTGTCTTGAATTCTTTTAAGTGTTGAACTTTGGAAGAAGGATGAATTTTTCTTCGGAAGTTAGAGTTCCTCTTCGAAGCTCTTTCAGCCTTGACCTTCGGAAGCTTATCTTTTGCCTTCAGAAGCTCAGCTTTTGCCTTCGGAAGCTCTTCATTAATTGCACCAAAATTGTCTAAGTGTTTGTTTTGGTTGCACCAGCCTAATTGATCCAATAGGGTGGTTTGATGTGCTCTAAATTATATATAAAACCCTATCAAAAGCACATCAATTATTACTTAATATCATTCTTAAAATGATGAAAGTGTACTTAAAATTGTTAAATTGTTTTTTTCAGGTTTTCAAAAGGGCAAGATGGACAAAAAATATATTTAACAAGAATTTAAAGAAAACCAAGCTATGAAGTCCAAGCATGGGGTCATGCCTCGTTAAGAATGCCCCATGACTTGTTTGAAACACACCCCATGTTTAAATTGGCACACCCCCGTGATTGGACATTCGACATGACAAATAATACTGCTCTTCAAAAAGTAATCACAGGGACGTGCCCTATGAGTCAAAGGGTTGTGCCCCCCCACAAACATGGGTCATGCCCCATTGAATACGAGGTCGTGCCCAACACCTCCTGCGCATATGAAGCGACCAACTTTCGTAAGCATTGTACTAGCAGGGGGTCGTGCCAACACCTCCTACACATACGAAGCGACCAACTTTCGTAAGCATTGTACTAGCATGGGTCGTGCCTTTTAGGTACGGGGCAATGCTTAAACACTCCAGAAACCAGTCTTCCCCCTAGAAATTGACATCCTCCTGAGGTGGACTTTTTGTTGATGTTGCATACTCAATTGTCCCTATCTGTATATCCATAGAGATTGAAGTCAGCACCTTAGGGTACCATAATCTCAACTTGGGTTCCCTTTAAAATAGTTTAGAATTCTCTTGGTAGCCATTAGATGTGACACCTTCAGAGCAACTTGGAAACTTGAACATAGGCTTATGGAAACATAATATCTTCTCTGTTGCCTATGAGATACATGAGAGATCTAATGATGGTTCTGTACTGTTGTTGATTAACGGCTTCCCCCTCAAGATTTGGAGTTAATAAACACGTTTTTGACATTGGGGTCTTAGCAGGTTTAACATCAGTAGCTTGTCCTAAACATACTTAGATTTATTAATGAAGATGCTAATAGAGGTTTGTTTCACTTGTAATTCTAGAAAGAAAGTGAGTTCTCCTATTGAACTCATCTAAATTATGATTTTCATGAGATTTTTAAAGTCTTTGCACAAGTTCTCATATGTTGACCCAAAGTTGATATCATCAACATAAACTTGTACCAAGATAATATCCAAATTAACCTTCTCAATGAAAAGAGTTTTGTCTATGGATACCCTAGTGTATCTAATTTTAAGAAGAAAGGTAGAGCATGTTTCGTACCATTTCCTTGGTGCTTGATTGATGTGCTCTAAATTACATAAAAACCTTTTAAAAGCACATCAATTATTCCTTATTATCTTCCTTAAAATAATGAAAATATACTTAAAAATATTAAATTGTGTTTTCAGGTGTTCCAAAGGGCAAGATGGACAAAAAAAGCATATTTAAAAAGAATTTGAACAAAACCGAGCTTTAAAATCCAAGCATGGGTCGTGCCTCATCAAGCACACCCCCATGACTTGCATGAAATACACCCCCATAATTGGACATCTGACAGGATAAAAAGTATTGTTCCTGAAGAAGTGATCACGAGGTCATGCCCCACCACAAACACGGGGCCATGCCCCCATTGAACACGGGGTCGTGCCCAACACCTCCTTCACGTACCAACCGACCAACTTTCTCCTAGCATGGGGTCGTGCCTTTTAGGCATAGGATCGTGCTTAAAAAATCCAGAAAGCCTATAAATAGAGGCCTAAGTCCATCATTTAGGTAAGCTTTTAGAGGGAGAGTTACTCTACTGAATTCTCTTAGGAATCAAGTCTTGAAGACCATTTGGAGGCTCAAAAGGTGCATACAATACTTGGAAATCTCGAATCTCGGGATTGTCTAAACATCATCCATTGTGGATCACCAGTTTGATTTTTCCATTTCATTGACGATTTCATATCTATCTTCTATGTTGTTTGTTGTTATGTTCAAGCTCATTATGAGTTAAACATTTTTTATCATCCTAATTGGATGAAACTTATGTAATTTGTGATGAACTAATGGTATGACTTATCTGATGTTAATGTTATGGTAATCTTGGGTTAGCTTTTGATAGGTAGCATCTATATTTGAACGAGGAGTTATAAACTTATGATTTGTAATTATGAATGTCATACAAGGTTGAAAATGTATGAATTAGCTTTTATTCGAGAAACCAGTCTTTATAAGAATTCTATGGCTAATAACTAGAAATGGCTATTAGAAATCATATAAATTTAGCTTTTTAATCATTTACGAGTTCACTTTTATCAGTCTAAGAAATCTAAAGTAATTGTTATGGTTTTTTAAAATTAATAGTATGTTAAAATAAACTAGATCAACTCTATTTCTAACAATAAGTTATGTTTTCGAAAATCATATGTTGAAAGACTACACTATATCTACCTACATTACTAGTAGCTTTGATTGATCAGTACTGTAAGTTACCCATGTTGGTGTACTTGTCACTATAGAGCTGGCAGGCGAGAAATTCGTTTTGGCTCACGTTTATAAACATTAACATAACTACTACAACTTATATCTTTACTCACACCATTATATTCATCACAGTTACATAAGTGTAATCTAATTACGATGTGTAAGGCCCCGTTCCGGAACGCCTACAGTTGATCATTCATCGCACGTAAAACATAATATTACATTTCACTTTCATAAAACGTTGCAGCGGAAACATTAAAAACAACATTTCATTTCATCATAATACTTTTGCAAATATTACAACCGTTCATTACACAATTTCATTATAAAAGCATTATAATATTGGATGCCCTCCAAAATATGCTGAGTAGCCGCCCCTGCCATCCTCAGCAACATACCTGCCAACTGGAAACACATCAAGGTCAGCGTTGCTAAGTGAGTTCTAATTTTATAATAAAAACATACTTTACATCCTTTATAAAACCTTTCGTTACTTTCGTAAGCGATCCTTTACATCCTTTAACTTTGGTTTACTTGGACTTTGATGAATAATACATTTATGGTTAACTGGTTTAGTCATTTGGGTTCTGACATCAACGTCTGTGAACCTGACCTTACATCGATGTAAACATACTTTACATCCTTAAGCGATCACACAACATACATACACATAGATAATGTAATTATTATCTTCATCATTACGTTCGTTAACTTATTCATCTGTTAACTTCCATTCGTTCATTCATTCTTACTTTCATTCGTTTATTCATCATTACATCTTTTCCATTTATTAACACCATGAACTTTACCCTTCATGCTCATGGTACAGGACCTAGGCCAATCATAGACCTTCTATAACGGTGCACACACACTCATGGTCACAGTACCTAAGGTAAGGTTCAGGATCATTACATCTGTTACATTCTCACTTCTGGATCAGTGTCAACAGCTATACCCCAAACAATATGGCTACTGGGCCAAAGATCATAAATGACTTCCACACTGCACATAGCCTGGCACCAGCACCGGGGTAAGCGATAACTCGAGTACTGGGCCGAAGATCCTAAATGACTTCCACACTGCACATAGCCTGGCACCAGTACCGAGGTGAGCGACAAAGATCCCATCCACGTACTACACTCCCAACGATATGCATAACTCGAGTATTGGGCCGAAGTCCATAAATGACTTCCACACTGCACATAGCCTGGCACCAGCACCGAGGTGAGTAATCACTACTCTACCCCCAACGATATGCATAACTCGAGTACTGGGCCGAATTTCATAAATACCTTCCACACTACACATAGCCTGGCACCAGCACCGGGGTAAACGATAACTCGAATACTGGGTCGAAGATCATAAATGACTTCAACAATGCACATAGCCTGACACCAAACCGAGGTGAGTAATCACTACACTACGTACCACAACGTTGGTCAGTCACAAAGACAGGAACCCCCGCGTGTACCCCTGTTCATAATTCTTGCAAGCCTTTCATACTTTCATTCGTTTATTAATGCATGCATTCATTCATTTATCGTGTTCCTCTTTTCATTATCTTTCACTTTACGTTACATAATACTTTCATTTAATTCATTAACATTCGACGTAAAGCCATGGAAAGATACATATACATAACAGGAACATAAACATAAACATACACACATCACCATACAGGGCATCATCATATATATACGCATCAATCATACGCACACATTATCATACATCACATCATTAACATCACACACATGCCTGACATCACGTCTTTGACCTCGAATGTCAACTTACACAAGCCTACGGGAACCTCTCGAGTCAAAACCATAACTTCACTTTCCCTCAAAGGTCATAAGATAAACCGTTGTTCTTTCGGGTGTATGAACCCTACTTGGTCGTATAGACACCCTCCCGTCGCATGGCCTTTCGGGCGATTGAACACTTAGGCGAATGGACATCAGGCGAATGGACCCTATGCGAATGGACCTATGGGCGAATGGACATCTATAGGAATGGACTCTCACTCGCGTAGCTTTCATGCGTATGGCTTTGAGTCGCATGACCTCAGGTGCATGGGCTTCAGTCGCATACCCTTCGTGCGAATGAACCTCAGTCGCATGGCCTCCAGGCGCATGGACTTCAGTCGCATAACCTTCATGCGAATGAACCTCAATCGCACACTCCTTCAATCGCATGCCTTACAGACACATGAACTTCAGTCGCATGACCATCATGCGTATGGACCTCAGTCGCATGGAAATCGTGCGCATGGACCTCAGCTGTAGCCAATCGGCTGTATTGCCTCCAACCGCACTCCAGTCGGTCGCCTAGCCCTAGCTGATGCAGAATGCAGTTCATCCCGACTGCAGTCGACGGTTTTCGGTCTCCAACCTCTTCCAAACCTCTTTTATGCTCAAATCAGCCATTCTAAACCTTACGGAAACATACCACAACCTCATTCAAGCATAACCAAGCACGAAATCAAGCCCCAAACGAATCATACACATACACGTAAACACAAAAACGGGTTTACACCCAAAAACTCGAAAAAGGGTTTTCAGATGTGTTCCAGCCCCAAATCAGTTGAAAACGTGTAAAAGAGGGGTCCTAGAACTCACACAAACGATCCATCGAGTAGAGCTTCATTTGACCCGCTACATGACGATTTCCACGCTCGAATCCACCCGAACCAAGCTTTTCTCCTCTTTTTCTCCTTCTCTTCTCCTCTCCTCTCTTCTTGGCTGAAAAATGGCAAGAATGGGGTGTCTCCCCCCTTTTATACCCCCATTCATCGATGTTTCTCTCGTTGGCGAGTTTGGTCCCTCGACTTGGGACTTTATTTCTTTTTCTTCATTCGTCGGCTTCAAAAAAAATTTCCGGCGTTACAAGTCCACCCCCCTTATATAGGTTTCGTCCCCGAAACCTGTTATTCCTTAAACCATCGCGGGCAATACTGTCTCATCTCTTTTCCAGTCTCCCACCTGGAGTTCAATCGGTTTACGTCGTTTATCCACACACGACTTCTTGTCTATCTCTGGCTACCTTCATCAAGGCTTTGATCCTTTCGAGCTTCTCGATCGTGGCCTCGATCACATCAATACTTTCCATACGGTATTTGATGCTCGGCCTTCACTTGTAAACAAGTAAGGCATTTAATCTCGTATTCCACCATATGACGGTTCATGCACCTCCTGCCACTGCCATCGTAATCACCTTTGGAATCGTCGTGACTCAATCACCTTAAACCGTCACCGTGATCCCGTCGGGCGCTGTCAACCGTATCATTTTCCTGCGACACACAATGTTCGCTCCGTAGTCTGCCAAACAATCCACTCCTAGGACTACATCGAAGGTGTATCTATATTCTTACCACTAACATGCAATTCAGAACAGAAAGCAACAGGAACAAAACTTTTACTAGCGCCAGCAACGAATAACACAAAGGCTAAGGATCTATTACTAGAAACATACATGTCACAACATCGGGGTCCGTCCTAGCTTCCTCCTATCTCTTCACTCCCGAACCTTCCGCCCTCGGCATCTTGCAATCCTTGCTCATGTGGCCCTCCCCGCCACAAGAATAACACCTTCTCACACCGCAGTTTTTCGCCGCCACATGTCCGGTCCTTCCACAACGGAAACAGACATTAGTCCCCAATCTACATTCCCCGGGGTGTTTGCGTCGTCCACACTTGTCACATCTTTCCCGACCCCGCATCAGTTATGACCACACGCTGGTCATCCACCCGTGCACCTTTGTTACTTGGAACGGCTCCGCCACGTCCCAATCGCTTCCCGTTCCAATCTCGATCACCATCTCCTTTTTCTCGCTAACTTCAGTCACCACCACCAATCTTTCATCGTATAATCTCCCCGCTAAATCAACCGCCGACCTAAACGTGCTCAGTCGGGCAGCAATCATGTGCCTACGGATATCCGCCGGCAAGCCTTGAATATACCTCTTGATCTTTCGCGAAAGAGGTGTCACCTGATCCGGCACCAGCCGTGCCATTTTGTTGAATTTGGTAGTGTATTGCTGATGCATCATTGTTCCTGCTTCCAGCATCAGCAACTCTCTTTCAACTTTATCCATCTCACGGTGAGGACAAAACTCCTCAATCACCAGCCTCTTCAACTCTGCCTGCCACCTCATCCTCCTGATAGCCCTGCTTCCCTCAACTTGGACAATATTGTCCCACCAACACAAAGCTGAGTCCACAAAAGAGTGGGCAGCAAACTTTACCTTCTGGTCTTCCCGGCACTCGCTGATATTTAAAACAGCTTCCATTTCCTCACCCATTGGTGAGCAGTAGCAGCAGTGCCATTGCCATCAAAAGTTGGGGCTTGCATCGTTGAAACTCCCCATAGTTACAGCCTCTTTCATTGCGGTCCTCGGTTTAGCACTATCATCACCGCCTTCCCGGTTATGGATTTCAGCCTCTTCGGGTGCCATTTCAGCAGCCCTTGTCATGCTCCTCGTGACACATGATCCAGCACCACGTCCACCACAACCTTCATCTGACAATTCCTTAGGAGATCTGCCACTAGCCATCCTGTAAGGCCCGTTCTCGGGACGCTTACAGTTGGTCATTCATCGCACATTATACATATAGTTACATTTGCATTAAGAAACATTGCAGCGGAAACATTCAAAAATGACATCACATTTCATTATAAATACTTTTGCCAATAATATATCATTATCTGATTACAAAATACTGTTTGCATTATAACACAAAAGCTTCATAAATGAATGCCATCCCAAAAGAGCCGAGTAGCCTTGCCGTGCCATCCTCAGCAATCATTTACCTGCCAACTGGAAAATGCAATAAAGTCGCGTTGCGGTTGAGTTGCTAGTTTTTTATATAAAACATACTTTACTTTCATATGAAACCATTCGTTACTTTAACGTGATCACACATCATAACGTACGCATAGAAAATATCATTATTATCTTCTTCATTCATTCATTCGATCATTCGTTCCTTTTAACTTACTTGCGCATCGGACATCATCCATACCAATACCATATGCTACATCCCAATTAGTCTCAGCTACCGGGCCGAAGTCAATAAATAACAACTAAACGTATGCCACGGTACTAGGGTAACCGATCAGTCTTAGCTACTGGGCCGAAGTCAATAATGAACAGCTAAACGTATGCCACAGTACTAATGATAACTGATCAGTCATAGCCACTGGGCCGAAGTCAATAAATGAACAGCTAAACGTATGCCATAGTACTAAGGGTAAGCGGTAGAGGTTCCACATTAATGGTCAATCACAAAGAAGGACCCAGTATCCGAAGCATGCAAGACGTGTCATCTCTTTCCACTTTACGTTACATAATACTTCATTTCATTCGTCATACTAAGTAAAGCCATAGGAAAGATAACCATACATCATAATAAGGAACATATCATACGCATTCATCATCATCATACAGGGCAGCATCATACATTCATAATATGCATAAACATGCAACATCGTCATCATCATGCCCTACATGCACTCTAAGGCCATAACCATCTTCTTACATGCTCTTACGGGTTACCTTACGTCCAAACTTACATCTGCACCTTTCCCCGAAGGCCAGAAGTCAAACTACACATTCATTCAAGTGCAACAGCCCTATTCGGGCGTATGGACACCCTTCAGTCGCATGGCCTCCATGCGACTGAACATCATGCGACTGGACTCATGCGGATGGTCATCTATGCGAATGAACATCAAATCGTGCGTAGGGACCTTGTGCGAATGGGATTACTGCGAATGGGCACCTATGCGACTAACATGCGAATAGACTCATGCGACTAAGCATCTATGCGACTGAACCCTCAGTCGTACAACCCTCATGCGACTGGACTCCCAGTCGTGCGACTGAAGTCTTAGTCGTGCGATTGAACCCCAATCGTGCGAATGACACTCAATCGCCCTCATTCGGCCGTATGGCCTTCATTCGGTCGCCTAGCCCTAGCTGATGCAGAATGGAGTTCATCCCGAACCCAATCTGCCATTTTCGGCCTCCAAGCTCATCCAAACCCATTCTAAGCCTAAATTAACCCTCCTGGACCTTAGAAATGCATACCATAACACCATACAAGCACACCCAAGCCCGAAATCATACTCTAAACACATCATACACATCACACCCCAAATGGGTCAAACACACACAATTGTAAAAACGGGTTTTGAACATTTTCCAGCCCCAAAATCAGTTGAAAACAAGTAAAGTGGGGTCCTAGAACTCACCCAATCGAGCACAAAGACAAGAGCTTCGATTTGGCTTGCCACTCGACGGATTTGGACACTCGAATCACCCGAAACACCACTTTTCTCCCTTTTTTCTCTTTCTTCTCTCTTCTTCTCTCCTCTCAAATCTGAAAATATGTGAAGTGTGGGGAGAGTGGGCTGCCCTCTCCCTACACATATCACCACATTACCCAACTTTTCTTCGTTGGCGAGTTTGGTCCCTCGACTTTGGACTTTATTTCTTTTCTTTCTTTCTTTCGCCGGCTTCAAATAATAAATTTCCGGTGTTACAAGTCCACCCCCCTTAAATAGGTTTCGTACCCGAAACCTGTTATTCCTCGAACAAACATGGATAATGTCGTCTCATTTCTTCCTCAGTCTCCCACGTTGATTCGGATCCCTTCCTATGCTTCCACTGTACACGCACAAGTGGAACCACTTTATTCCTCAGCCTTTTCTCCTTTCGGTCAATGATTGCCACTGGTTGCTCCACAAAATTGAGCCGTTCATCTACTTCGATATCTTCCAATGGGACAATCATATCTTCATCTGCTAAGCACTTCCTTAGATGAGATACATGGAATGTCGGGTGAATTCCACTTAACTCATCTGGCAACTCCAGTCTATAGGCCAACTCTCCTACTCGAGCAATGATTCGGAAAGGCCTATATACCTTGGGCTCAACTTGCCCCTTTCGGAAGCGAATGATACCCTTCCAAGGTGAGACCTTCAACATAACCCGGTCACCCACCTGGAACTCAATCGGCCTGCGCCTTTTATCAGCATACGACTTCTGTCTGTCTTTGGCTGCCTTCATGAAGGCTTTAATCTTCTCAAGCTTCTCAGTCGTAGCCTCGATAACCTCGACGCTTCCCAATTCTTCTGACCAATGTCACCCCAACAAACAGGTGTTCTGCATCTCCTACCGTATAGCATCTCATATGGGGGCATACCAATACTGGCATGATAACTGTTGTTGTATGAGAATTCGGCTAACGGTAGATGGTCGTCCCAACTTCCCACCAAAATCAATACACATGCCCGAAGCATGTCTTCCAGTGTCTGAATGGTCCTTTCCGATTGACCATCAGTCTGGGGATGATAAGCCGTGCTAATATGTAACCTCGTCCCCATAGCGTCGTGGAATTTCTTCCAAATTTTGATGTAAACCGGGTGTCGCGATCCGACACAATAGACACCGGCACACCATGACGAGTCACAATCTCCTTGATGAACATATCAGCCAACCTCTCAGATGAATATGTCTCGCGGATCGGTAGGAAGTGAGCACTATTCGTCAAACGATCAACTATCACCCATATGGCATCGTACCCTTTCGGGGTACGCGGCAGCTTTGTAATGAAATCCATGGTGACGTGCTCCCATTCCATTCCGGTATATCCAAAGGTTGTATCTTCCCATACGGCTTTTGGTGCTCGGCCTTCACTTGTAAGCAAGTAAGGCACTTACTCACATACTCCACTACATGCATCGCGCTTCATACCCGCCACCAATAATCTTTCTTCATATCATGGTACATTTTTGTGGCACCCAGGATGAATGGAGTACCGAGTCTTGTGAGCTTCATCCATTATCTTCACCCGTAGATCCCCAAAACGAGGAATCCACACACGATCGAATCGGGTTTTAACACCGAGCGTGTTTTCACCCAGTTCCCAACCAACCAGACCTCTCATTCTTTCAGAGTTAAGATGATCTTCCTTCAATGCCTCATCTTGAAACTCTTTAACCTGCTTCATCACGTCGGAGGTCATGATCAACTGATATGCTTTCACCCGAATCGGCTCGGGCCTCTCTTTCCGGCTAAGAGCATCAGCCACCACGTTGGCCTTGCCCGGATGGTAGTGGATCTCATAATCATAATCCTTTATAAGTTCCAACCACCGCCTCTGCCTCATGTTCAAATCCTCTGCTCAAAGAAGTACTTCAGACTCTTGTGGTCAGTGAATATGGTGCACTTCGTCCCGTACAGATAGTGCCTCCAAATCTTTAATGCAAAGACCACAACTGCTAGCTCCAAGTCATGAGTAGGATAATTGACCTCATGAACCTTCAACTGTCGGGATGCATAGGCTATAACCTTTTCCTCTCTGCATTAACACACACCCCAACCCCGAGTAAGAAGCATCGGAATAAACCACCAGATCTTCACTTCCATCAGGTAACGACAGAACAGGAGCTTGAGTCAATCTCGCCTTCAATTCTTCAAACGCCTTCTCTTGAGCTTGACCCCATACGAACTTCACCTCTTTTCGGGTCAACTTAGTTAGTGGAGAAGCAATCTTAGAGAAGTCTTGGATAAATCTTCTGTAGTAGCCCGCCAAACCTAAGAAGCTACGAATCTCGGATGGCGTCTTTGGTGACTTCCATTGCATAACCGCCTCCACTTTCGCCGGGTCCACCATAATCCCGTCAGGATTCAACACATGACCCAAGAACTGAACTTCGCGCAACCAGAACGCGCACTTGGAGAATTTAGCATACAACTTCTCCCTTCTCAACGTCTCTAGAACTTCCCGAATGTGACCGGCATGCTCTACTTCGCTCCTCGAATAAATCAGGATATCATCAATAAACACAATCATCGATTTATCCAACATAGGCCGACACACACGGTTCATCAAATCCATAAAAGCAGCTGGCGCGTTGGTCAAGCCAAGGACATGACAAGAAACTCGTAGTGACCATAGCGCGTACGGAAAGTTGTTTTAGGAATATCCTGCTCCTTCACCTTCAACTGATGATAACCAGATCGAAGGTCTATCCTTGAAAACCAACTGGCACCCTGAAGCTGATCAAACAAATCATCTATCCTCGGTAAGGGGTATCGGTTTCTTCACTGTCAACTTATTCAGCTCGCGGTAGTCGATTCACATCCTCTACTACCGTCTTTCTTCTTTACAAACAGGACCGGAGAACCCCAAGGAGAGATACTCGGTCTAATGAACCCCTTATCAAGCAACTTGCACTGCTCCATCAATTCTTTCATCTCGGTCGGAGCCACCGATACGGTGCCTTGGCGACAGGTTGGGCACCCGGTATCAGATCAATCTGAAACTCAATCTCTCTGTCAGGTGGCACTCCTGATAAATCTTCTGGAAAACCATCTGGAAAGTCACACACAACTGGTACATCGGCTAGTTGTGGTGTTGGCGTATCCACATCTTTTACATAGCCCAAGTAGGCACTACATCCACGCCTCATACACTTCCCTGCCACCGCCATCGAGATCACCTTCGGAATCATAGTAACCCGATCACCATACCCGTCACTCACTGAACTACCGTCAGGCGCCGACAACCGAATCATCTTCTTGCGACACACAATGTTCGCCTCGAAGTCCGCTAACCAATCCATCCCAAGAACCAAGTCAAAACCACCTAAGGCCATCACAAACGGTCTAACCGGAAACTTATGACCCTCGAGCTCCACATCACAGTTCTCTATCATCTCAGAAATCCTGGTAGACTTACCTATGGCAGTTTCTACATCAAAGGGCGCATCAACACGTCTACTACTAACAGGAAGCTTAGCACAGAAAGCAGCAGAAATAAAACTCTACTAGCACACAGAATCAAATAACACAGAAGCTAAAGTTTGGTTCACCAGAAACGTACCGGACACAACGTCAGGGTCCGTCCTAGCCTCCTCCTGTGTCATGGTGAATGCCCTGGCGCTCGCCCTCGTCCATCACCTCCCGTCCTCTTCGCCCCTGAACTCTCAGCCCTCGGCTTCTTACAATCCCTGCTCATATGACCAGTTTCCCCACAGTTAAAACATTTGCCCGACAGGCAATCCTTCGCCATATGCCCTGTCTTTCCCACACTTGAAGCACACATCAAACCCAGCCTGCATTCTCCCGCATGCTCCTTTCCACACTTACCACATCTCTCAATCCTGCTCCCGGTGTGGCCACGCAGCGGTCATCCACCCGTGCCTTTTTGTTACCCGTCGAGGCCTCACCCCGACCAAACCTCTTCCCGTTCCAGCTTCGATCACCACCACTCTTATTCGCTTCAACCACCACCGCTCCCCTCTCATCATAAAGTCTTTCCGGCCAAATCAACGCCGACCTAACACTTGGTCGGGCGGCGATCATATGCCGGCGAACATCCACCGGTAAACCCTGAATGTACCTCTTGATTTCCGAGAAAGCGCGTCACCTGATCCGGCACCAACCGTGCCATCTCGTTGAACTTAGTAGTATATTGCTGGTGTGTCATGGATCCCGCCTCCAGCTGCAGGAACTCCCTCTCAATCTTATCCATTTCCCTGTGAGGACAGAACTCCTCATTACCATCTTCTTCAGTTCGGGCCCATCATTCTCCCGATTGCCCGATTTACCCTCCGCTTGGACAATGTTGTCCCACCAGCAGTGCCGAGTCCACGAAGAGTGGGTGGCAAACCGACTTTCTGATCTTCTCGGCACTCGCTGATGTACTCGCTGATGTCGAGAACCAGCCTCCATTTCTCTCACCCATCGGTGAGCAGCGGCAGCATTACCATTACCGTCGAAAGTAGGGGGCTTGCATCTCATAAACACCCCGTAGTTGCAGCCTCGTGCCACCTCCCGCACAGGCTCCTCTTCCTCTTCCTCTTCATTATCGGAGAAAATAGTTTCAGGCTCCGGTTGCTCCCCCGAGGCCCAGTTTCTCTCCTTTCTTTCTCCCTCCTTCACACAGCTTTGATGACTTCGGTCACCACAGACGGTAAGATTGTCTGCATGACCTGTTGTACCTCCTCGACAACAGCTCCTTTCACGAGCCCTTAAGTTCGCACTCTCATCCCCAGCTTCTGGATGAGGAGTCCAGTTCTGCAGGAACCTCTTCTCAGCTCTAGGCCTTCCTCTTTAGGGCGTGGTTCAGCAACAGGGCCATCACGGCCTCCACCCCTAGAAGCTCTAGAAGATCTACCACCAGCCATTCTCTATCACACTGAAAGATTCAAACAGCACCAACACGGTCATTCAAGGGAAACAACTCAGTTTATGTCAAGTATAGTAAGTCCCTAATTACAGTGGCCAGTTGTGATTAGCCACTTACTTTACTCTTCATACCCCAAGCATTACCTGTCCTGACTACATCAGTATTCAAATCTACATACAACACATAACATATACCATGCGCACATAAACCGGTTAACTTTAAGAAAATACCTGATGGCACGCAGCTACTCAGTTTGGCATCCCATTCCCCATTCGTCCCATTCTCAGTTTAAGTTAAGGTTTATTTGAAAATTACCCATTTCACTTAAACTTTGGCTCTGATACCAACTTGTAAGGCCCCGTTCCGGGACGCTTACAGTTGGTCATTCATCCCACATTAAACATATATTACATTTGCATTAAGAAAACATTGCAGCGGAAACATTCAAAATGACATCACATTTCATTATAAATACTTTTGCCAAATAATACATCATTATCTGATTACAAAATACATGTTTGCATTATAACACAAAAGCTTATAAATGAATGCCATCCCAAAAGAGCCGAGTAGCCTTGCCGTGCCATCCTCAGCAATCATTACCTGCCAACTGGAAAATGCAATAAAAGTCAGCGTTGCTGAGTGAGTTCTAGTTTTTTATATAAACATACTTTACTTCATATGAAACCATTCGTTACTTTAACGTGATCACACATCATACGTACGCATAGATAATATCATTATTATCTTCTTCATTCATTCATTCGATCATTCGTTCCTTTTAACTTACTTGCGCATCGGACATCATCCATACCAATACCATATGCTACATCCCAATTAGTCTCAGCTACCGGGCCGAAGTCAATAAATGAACAACTAAACGTATGCCACGGTACTAGGGGTAACCGATCAGTCTTAGCTACTGGGCCGAAGTCAATAAATGAACAGCTAAAGTATGCCATAGTACTAATGATAACTGATCAGTCATAGCCACTGGGCCGAAGTCAATAAATGAACAGCTAAACGTATGCCACAGTACTAAGGGTAAGAGCGGTAGAGGTTCCACATTAATGGTCAATCACAAAGAAGGACCCAGTATCCGATGCATGCAAGACGTGTCATCTCTTTCCACTTTACGTTACATAATACTTCATTTCATTCATCATACTAAGTAAAGCCATAGGAAAGATAACCATACATCATAATAAGGAACATATCATACGCATTCATCATCATCATACAGGGCAGCTCATACATTCATAATATGCATAAACATGCAACATCGTCATCATCATGCCCTACATGCACTCTAAGGCCATAACCATCCTCTTACATGCTCTTACGGGTTACCTTACGTCCAAACTTACATCTGCACCTTTCCCCGAAGGCCAGAAGTCAAACTACACATTCATTCGAGTGCAACAGCCCTATTCGGGCGTATGGACACCCTTCAGTCGCATGGCCTCCATGCGACTGAACATCATGCGACTGGACTCATGCGGATGGTCATCTATGGAATGAACATCAAATCGTGCGTATGGACCTTGTGCGAATGGATTACTGCGAATGGGCACCTATGCGACTAACCTCATGCGAATGGACTCATGCGATTAAGCATCTATGCGACTGAACCCTCAGTCGTACAACCCTCATGCGACTGGACTCCCAGTCGTGCGACTGAAGTCTTAGTCGTGCGATTGAACCCCAATCGTGCGAATGACACTCAATCGCCCTCATTTGGCCGTATGGCCTTCATTCGGTCGCCTAGCCCTAGCTGATGCAGAATGGAGTTCATCCCGAACCCAATCTGCCATTTTCGGCCTCTAAGCTCATCCAAACCCATTCTAAGCCTAAATTAACCCTCTTGGACCTTAGAAATGCATACCATAACACCATACAAGCACACCCAAGCCCGAAATCATACTCTAACATCATACACATCACACCCAAATGGGTCAAACACACACACTGTAAAAACGGGTTTTGAACATTTCCAGCCCCAAAATCAGTTGAAAACAAGTAAAAGTGGGGGTCCTAGAACTCACACAATCGAGCACAAAGACAAGAGCTTCGATTTGGCTTGCCACTCGACGGAGTTGGACACTCGAATCACCCGAAACACCACTTTTCTCCCTTTTTCTCTTCTTTCTCTCTTCTCTTCCTCTCAAATCTGAAAATATGTGAAGTGTGGGGAGAGTGGGCTGCCCTCTCCCTACACATATCACCACATTACCCAACTTTTCTTCGTTGGCGAGTTTGGTCCCTCGACTTTGGACTTTATTTCTTTTCTTTCTTCGCCGGCTTCAAATAATAAATTTCCGGGTGTTACACATCCTCTAACACACACTGAAAGATTCAAACACCAACACGGTCATTCAAGGAATAGCTCAGTTTATGTCAAGTATAGTAAGTCCCTAATTACAGTTGCCAGTTGTGATTAGCCACTTACTTTACCCTTCATACCCCAAGCATACCTGTCCTGACTACATCAGTATCTAAAAATCTACCAGCAACACATAAACCATATAACATACGCACATTAATACCAGTTAACATTACGAAAATACCTAATGGCACGCTGCTACTCGGATTGGCATCCCTTCCCTTTCCGTCCCATTTCAGTTTAAGTTAAGGTTTATTTGAAAATTACCCATTTCACTTAAACTTACTCTGATACCAACTTATAAGTCCCCGTTCCCGGACGCCTACAGTTGATCATTCATCGCACGTAAAACATAATATTACATTTCACTTTCATAAAACGTTGCAGCGGAAACATTAAAAACAACATTTCATTTCATCATAATACTTTTGTAAAATATTACAACCGTTCATTACACAATTTCATTACAAAAGCATTATAATATTCGATGCCCTCCAAAATACGCTGAGTAGCCGCCCCGTGCCATCCTCAGCAACATACCTGCCAACTGGAAACACATCAAAGTCAGCGTTGCTGATTGAGTTCTAGTTTTATAATAAAACATACTTTACATTCTTTATAAAACCTTTCGTCACTTTCGTAAGCGATCACACAACATACATACACATAGATAATGTAATTATTATCTTCATCATTACATTCGTTAACTTATTCATCCGTTAACTTCCATTCGTTCATTCATTCTTACTTCATTCGTTTATTCATCATTACATCTTTTCCATTTATTAACACCATGAACTTTACCCTTCATGCTCATGGTACGGGACCTAGGCCTATCATAGACCTTCTATAACGGTGCACAGCACCTCATGGTCACAATACCTAAGGTAAGGTTCAGGATCACTACATCTTTTCCATTTAACAACACCATGAACACTACCCTTCATGATCATGGTACGGGACCTAGGCCTATCATAGACCTTCTATAACGGTGCACAGCACCTCATAGTCACAATACCTAAGTTAAGGTTCATGATCAACATCTGTTACACTCTCACGTTGTGGATCAGTGTCAACAGCTATACCCAATCAATATGGCTACTGGGCTAAAGATCATAAATGACTTCCACACTACATATAGCCTGGTACCAGCACCAGGGTAAGCGATAACTCAAGTACTGGGTCGAAGATCATAAATGACTTCCACACTACACCTAGCCTGCCACCAGCACCGAGGTGAGCGACAAAGATCCCATCCACATACTACACTCCCAACGATATGCATAACTCGAGTACTGGGCCGAAGTCCATAAATGACTTCCACACTGCACATAGCCTGGCACCAGCACCGAGGTGAGTAATCACTACTCCACCCCCAACGATATGCATAACTCGAGTACTGGGCCGAAGTTCATAAATGACTTCCACACTGCACATAGCCTGGCACCAGCACCGGGGTAAACGATAACTCGAGTACTGGGTCGAAGATCATAAATGACTTTCACACTTCACATAGCCTGACACCAGCACCGAGGTGAGTAATCACTACATTACGTACTACAACGTTGGTCAGTCATAAAGACTGGAACCCCCGCGTGTACCCCTGTTCATAATGCCTGCAAGCCGTTCATACTTTCATTCGTTTATTAATGCATGCATTCATTCATTTATCGTGTTCCCCCTTTTATTATCTTTCACTTACGTTACATAATACTTTCGTTTCATTCATTAACATTAAACTTAAAGCCATGGAAAGATACATATACATAACAAGAACATAATCATAAACATACACACATCACCATACAGGGCATCATCATATATATACGCATCAATCATACGCACGCATCAATCATACATCACATCATAACATCATACACATGCCCGACATCACGTCTTTGACCTCGAAAGTCAACTTACATAAGCCTACGGAACCTCCCGAGTCAAAACCCATAACTTCACTTTCCCTCAAAGGTCATAAGATAAACCATTGTTCTTTCGGGCGTATGAACCCTACTTGGGCATATGGACACCCTCTACTCGCATGGCCTTCGGGCGATTTGAACACTTAGGCGAATGGACATCAGGCGAATGGACCCTATGCGAATGGACCTATGGGCCAATGGACATCTATGCGAATGGACTCTCAGTCGCATAGCTTTCATGCGTATGACCTCAGGCGCATGGGCTTCAGTCGCATTCCCTTCGTGCGAATGAACCTCAGTCGCATGGCCTCCGGGCGCATGGACGTCAAACGCATAACCTTCGTGCGAATGAACCTCAGTCGCACACTCCTTCAATCGCATGCCTTACAGACACATGAACTTCAGTCGCATGACATCATGCGTATGGACCTCAGTCGCATGGCAATCATGCGCATGGACATTAGTCGCCGGCCAATCGGCCGTATGGCCTCCAATCGCACTCCAGTCGGTCGCCTAGCCTAGCTGATGGAGAATGCAGTTCATCCCGATGCTACCGACGGTTTTCGCTCTCCAACCTCTTCCAAAACCTTTTAAGCTCAAATCAGCCATTCTAAACCTTAGGGAAACATACCACGACCTCATTCAAGCAGAACCAAGCACGAAATTAAGCCCCAAACGAATCATACACATACACATACATAAAAAACAGGTTTACACCCAAAAACTCAAAAAAGGGTTTTCAGATGTGTTCCAGCCCCCAAAATCAGTTGAAAACATGTAAAAGAGGGGTCCTAGAACTCACACAAACAATCCGTCGAGTAGAGCTTCGATTGGACCCGCTACACGATTATTTCCACGCTCGAATCCCCCCGAACCAAGCTTTTCCTCTTTTTCTCCTTCTCTTCTCCTCTCCTCTTTCTGGCTGAAAAATGGCAAGAATGGGGTGTCTCCCCCTTTTATACCCCCATTCATCAAAGTTTCTCTCGTTGGCTAGTTTGGTCCCTCGACTTGGGACTATTTCTTTTTCTTTTGTCGTCGGCTTCAAAGAAAATTTCCGGGCATTACAGGATGATGCCTTGATTTCTTGTTTTAAAACCCAAAATTTTCAATCTTACTTTTACTTTAATTTTAATTATTGTCATTAAACTCAAAAAGATATTTGGTTACATCAATGCAACTTATCATTTCCCCAAAACAAAATCAAATTTGGTAGTCAATCATAAAGGTTGTTGAGTAGGTTCGGTGTGCCCATGGATTACTACTCGATTCTTACCATCATTATATTTCCACCGGTAGGTACACTTGCCTTTTGTGTATGTAGTTTAGTATTACTAATAACCAATTAATACTGAATCTGTGCGAAAAACTTTATCAAAAATATATATACCTTTCATACGCATCATTGATGAAGACTATAAAGGGCTTTATCAAGTTTGCATACATGATTTGGATACTTGGGATTTTCAAAGCCTTGAGGTTGGCACACAAAAACTTCTTCATCAATCTCACCATAGAGGAAACAACTCTTGACATCCATCTAA